>CAJNDV010014681.1:42644-62988 GCA_905221635.1 Symbiodinium sp. CCMP2456
GGCCATGCCGGATTTAATGGCTGCCACCAGTGCCGCCGACCCTGAAAAGGAAGGAGCCTTGGGGTATGTGTTTGTTCGAGCTCAACATCGGCCAGCGCGGCGAGCGCGTGGGCAAATTGACAACTGCTTGTCGCTGAAAACCAAACTCTGAGACACAAGTTGACCCTAGACTGATGACGGCGAAGCATTGGAAGTGTAGGGGAGCCATCCATTTAATTAAATTAGGATAACAATACAAAATGAATACGAACCAGATACAAACGAAAATAGGATTGGTACAAAAAATACTAAATAAGTACGATATGGAAATAGGGGAAGAACACGACCCAGCTGGGAAATAATAGTGAAATGCCCGCACAAAAAGGGACATTTTCGTTACACGTTTTGTTCGTGTATGTTTTACACAGCGGTAAGGGTAGCGAGGGTGGTGAGAGTGGTGAGACTGGTGGGAGGGTGAGGGCGCGGGAGGGTCCGGGCACGCATGGGCACCCTTGAAATACTCTGTAAACACTTACAAAAGCGGGGGCGCGGAGGGAGCGGTGAAGGTGGTGGGGGGTGGTGAGAGTGCTGAGGGTGGTGGGGGTGATGAGGTTGCGGGGGGGTCCGGGCACGCATTGGCAGCCTTTAAGTACTCTCTAAACACTTACAAAAGCGGGGGTGGTGAGGTGGCGGTGCAAGTGGGGGGGGCGGTGAGGGTGGTGGGGGTAGTGAGGGTGTTGAGGCTGGGAAGTGGTGGGGGTGGGGGGTGAAGGCTGTGGAGGTGGTGGGGGTGGTGAGGGGGCGTGGGGGCGGCAGGGATGGTGAGGGTGGTGAGGATGCTGAGGGTGGTGAGGGTGGTGAAGGCACGGGGGGGTCCGGGCATGCATTGGCAGCCTTTAAATACTCTCCAAACACTTACATAAGCGAGGATGATGAGGGGGCGGTGGAGCTGGTGGGGGCGGTGAGGGTGGTGAGAGTGGTGAGGGTCGTGAGGCTGCTGAGAGAGGTTCTAAACACTTACAAAAGCGGGCGGTGCAAGTGGTGGGGGCGGTGAGGCTGGTGGGATAGTGAAGGTGTTGAGGCTGGTGGAAGTGGGGATGAAGGCGGTGGTGAGGGGGTGGTGGGGGTGGTGGGGGCGGTGAGGATGGTGAGGGTGGTGAGGGGCAGTGGGGGCGCTGTGGGCGTGGTAAGGGTGGTGGGAGTGGGGGCCAGGAACTAGTGGAGACGGTAAAGGTGGAGGTGGTGAAGGTGAGCGGTGAGGGCGGGGCCTTGGTCGGGTGGGCAGCGAGGGCGGTGCGGGCGGAAACACCGACACAGGCCGGGCACCAGCATTGGTGCAGTAGGGGCACCAGGAGTGGTGGCCGTGGTCGAATAGTGGGCCGTCGTGCCCCCCCCCACCCCGCACCCCTAGCACTTTCGCCACCCCGCCCCGACCGTTCCTATCAGTTTCTGGTTCCCCCTCACCGTCACGACCCTTTTCGCTTTCACACGACCCACCGCCCTCACGGCTTTTTGTCCCTACCAGTTCTTGGCCCCAGCACTCCCATTAGTCCACCTCCACGAGTACTCCTGGTGCGCTTACCGGGAGGTTTCCTAGAGTCTTGTTTAAGTGTTTTGAGAGTATTTAAAGGCTGCCACGGCGTGCCACTCCCATCACTCCCCCCCACCACCTCCACTATTCGACCACGGCCACCACCCTTGGTGCCCCTACTGCTAGGTTTCCTAGAGGCCTTTGTCAGTGTTTTGAAAGTATTTAAAGGCTGCCAATGTGTGCCCGGACCCCCCCGCTCCCTCACCGCCCACACCGCCCTCACCGCCCCCAGGTGGTCCTCCAGCTGAAGGATCACATCCGCCCAGAAGCACTGCCACGGATCTCGTACGTGAGCGCGAACAAGATCACTGACCTGGCTATGGCGGCTTCATAGACCTTGAGAGTAAATACGGGGTTTCCGGCTGGATTGACGGGCTAGGTGCTTTGTACTTAAGGATCCTGCGGTCCTACCGCATACCGAAAGAAGCTGGGGATCGGCTAGAGTTTGCTAGAGGCTTGGAAATAAGACGAGGCCGGGGGGGGTCACTGAGTGTCCCCTTACTACTCTCCTACATAATACCGATCCAGGAAGCCTGCTCCGCAGCTTATACTAGTGACATCTAGGGACACGTTTTCCCGCTACGAGCCGATCCAAGCATTCATAGGTGATGCTGGGGGGGGGGGGGTGACTGAGTCTCCCCCTACGACTTTCCTATATGAAGACACACACCGAGACCTCCCTCGCTGCCTAACTTCGGGACTGTGGGTTGTCCAAGCTATCAGGTCCGGGACACGTGCTTGCTCTTCCGACTTGACCGAAACCGCAGCTTCCGGGATTCTTGCAGGCGCCACCTGGGAAATAGGATTAGGATGGGGGGGGTTCACTGAGTGTCGCCTTACTACTGGGCTATATAATACCCAACCGGAGAAGCCTGCTCCGCAGCCTATATTGTGGGCTCGGACGTCTCCCCACTCCGGGCCCGACATGACCCGTTCGGCCTAATTCTGGGACACGTGCTGCAGCGGCGCCGCAGCTTCCGGGATTTCGGCAGGCGCCGCCCTGGGAAATAGGAGGAGGATGGGCGGGGTCACTGAGTGTCGCCTTACTACTGGGCTATATAATACCCAGCCAGAGAAGCCTGCTCCGCAGCCTTTCTTGTGGGCTCCGACGTTCCCCCACTCCGGGTCCGACATGACCCGATCCAAACATGCAAATATAGGTGGATGCTGGGGGTGGTGACTGAGTCTCCCCCGGCTATTTTCTTGTATGAACGACAAATGTAGACGCCTCCCTCGCTGCCTATTTCGGGAGAGCTTCCGGCTGGACCACTATCTACGTATATGAGCCATAAGAAACACACCGAAGGTTGGCTGGGTCCGGGACACGTGCCCGCGCCGCGCAGGGCCACTCTAAACATCTTTTCTCGAAGACGTGGTTTTCGAGCCATAGCTCTGGATATGTGACTTGACGCAGCGCTGAACCGAACCAACCAGTAAGATCCCTTGCCCTATAGTCCCAATCCCCTTACAGGTTCTCGTGATGACATGTTGTGCTTGTCATGCCTGATCCGCTTACTCTACGTGACCATACATGACCGAACATCATCTATAAGAAACGAGCAGCCATGGATGCACTTTTCCTCTTGCGACCCGCCCTGGACACTCTTCCCCTTGACCGTCGCTGCCCGGGCAGGATGGTTGAACCCGCGACGGAGCCTTGGCCGATCGTGGCCTGCTCGGGGGAGGAGTTCACATCATCATGTAGAGCATGCCAATCCGGCTTCATGTGACAGAAGAACCGCCTTCCAATGTCCCTGACACCGCCGAGAGACGAGGCCATGGGACCAGTAACAGTGCCGATCTTGGCTATGACAGCAGCGGTCCGCATGTTGCCGCCGACGGGAGACTCGGCATAGCCGACCAGTCCACGTAGCCGCGGTTCATGGCCGATGATTCAAGGCAAAGATCGTCCAAGTTCACTATGTGCTGACACGCTCCGGGCAACACACTGATGGGCTTCTGTCTGCAGCAAGCCTGCGTGATCCAGCAGGAGAGTGCAGCTCCAACAATCCGGGGTCGCGGCGTCGTTCGGGACATTGAAGTCGGAGCCTGCACCGACACAGGCGCACAGGTCGCGATAGCCCAGTTCCTCGACCGCCTCCTCCAAATGTTCAGCCTGAGCCCTGGCCCCAGCAGCCACTACCTGCAGCAGTGCATGAAATCACACGGACGGGTGCTTGGCCACACTTATGGGCATCTGTCTGCAGCAGTGCAGCTACAACTGCCCGAGGTTACGGCGTCAGCAAGAGCCGATGTCTGTGACATTGAAGGGAGGTCAGGAGAGCCAATGCTCCGAACTCCGGCCGACGCGCCAACCCCGAGGTCAAGCGGCAGGATCGGGGCCGGCCTGCAGCAGGACGAGGCGAATACACAAGCTTGGGGCAGTGGTGGCTGAAGCAACCTGCCCTCAAAGCAGCAACAGCAAGTCAACCCCATGGTCGAAGCGTCCAAGTCCCTGCATAGTCAGGATCAAAAGCCTGTCGGAGGAGGCGACGCAGGGTTGGACCAAGCGTGTTAGTTGCCGAACACGCCGAACATCATCGCCCCTGGTGGCTGATGGAGGTTCAGAGAAGAGCAACCCATCGACGGCGAGCCGGCAACAAACCGTATAGTCCACGGCATCCGGAATCCCAGGTTGTTGGCAAGGAGGAACACCTGGCAGGTACAGTTTGGTGCAATGCAGCAGCGTAGTCGACGGGAATGATACCGCTGCCTGCAGTCGTCGAGACCAAGGTCTAGGCCATTGGTTTCGTATCCAGAACCAGCTGATGCGGCGCAGGCAAAACAGGCAAAGCCAGGAGTACCACCCAGAGCCCCACATAATCTTGTCCAGGATTCGCGACCTGGCAGCCAGGAGCATCACAGAGGGCGCTTTTCCGAGGTCACGGGTTGCATCGTAGGGAACCTGCTGTTCAGAGGTTGGCACCTCCAACGACGCACAGACCATCCAAGAGCGCGAGGAAGCCGAGGGTCGAGCAACCGTGCCAGCATCCAGAGGCACCTCAAGCGGTGCAGGCAAGGCAGACGCGGGCTCAAGGTTCGCAGGCACAACCATCAAACCCGGAAAACACGGAAACGAACCAAGCCCCACAAGCGGTCTGACAGGGGTTGTCGAGCCACGCACAACAAGCATCCGTCGGGGAACGAGATCACTGCTCGGCCGATTAGAGAGAGGATGAGAGAGGAGAGTCCCAGACCCCCCCCCCCCCATCGGCAAGCCAGCGCTAAGAGGCAGCAACCTATTTCCAGACCCCCACCCCTTATCGAGGACCCCCCCCTTTTATAGGGGGGGGGGGCATGGTAGGAACGGTCGGGGCGGGGTGGCGAAAGTGCTAGGGGTGCGGGGGGGGGCAGGCACGACGGCGGTGGAGGCGGTGAGGGTGGGCGGTGTGGGCGGTGGGGGCGGTGAGGGCGGTGTGGGCGATGAGGGTGCGGCGGGGTCCGGGCACACATTGGCAGCCTGTAAATATTAAACCTAGCAGTAGGGGCACCAAGGGTGGTGGCCGTGGTCGAATAGTGGAGGTGGTGGGGGGGAGTGATGGGAGTGGCACGACTTGCCAGCCTTTAAATACTCTCAAAACACTTAAACAAGGCTGTAGGAAAGCTCGTACCAGGAGTACTCGCGGAGGTGGAATAATGGGAGTGCTGGGGCCAAGAACTGGTAGGACAAAAAGCCGTGAGGGCGGTGGGTCGTGTGAAAGCGAAAAGGGTCGTGACGGTGCTGGGAGTGCAGGGAAACCAGAAACGGGTAGGAACGGTCGGGGCGGGGTGGCCAAAGTGCTAAGGGTGCGGGGGGGGCTAGGCATGACCGCGGTGAGGGTGGGCGGTGAGGGCGGTGTGGGCGGTGGGGGCGGTGGGGGCGGTGAGGGCGGTGTGGGCGGTGAGGGTGCGGTGGGGTCGCGGCACAGATTGGCAGCCTTTAAATACTTTCAAAACACTGACAG
The DNA here is from genome assembly GCA_905221635.1 of Symbiodinium sp. CCMP2456. Lineage (NCBI taxonomy): Eukaryota > Dinophyceae > Suessiales > Symbiodiniaceae > Symbiodinium > Symbiodinium sp. CCMP2456. The sequence continues at coordinate 48,159 of CAJNDV010014681.1, forward strand.
AGGCCTCTCGGAAACCCAGCAGTAGGGGCACCTGGTGGCCGTGGTCGAATAGTGGAGGTGGTTGGGGGGGAGTGATGGGAGTGGCACGCCTTGGCAGCCTTCAAATACTCTCAAAACACTTAAGCAAGGCTCTAGGAAAGGGGGTCGTGAGAGCGCGGGGTCCGGGCACGCACTGGCAGCCTTTCAATACTCCTTAAACACAAACAAAAAGCAACAGACCGACGACCTTGCGGGATACTGTATCACTGGCGCCGCCCACCAAGGGGTCGGCGGATAATTATCACCGCTAGTCGCCGCTAGCCGCTAGTCTCTGTAGATTAGCAGTGAGGAGTGGCTCCGAACCCAAATTGAACATGAATTGCTGTTAAAGCCCTCCTTGCTACTAGGACGACGGCTGCCACTAGCATCATCTGCAGTACCTTGCGCTCTATACCACAGCACCTAAACTATCATTGGGGGGTGGGGCGGGTGAGTGGCTTGCGAAGAGGTAGGATGTAGCTATGCAGGGTGTAATCCAGGACTACCCTGCCTCTGCCAGAGGGTTGGTTTCCCTCAACACCGAAAGTGAAGAAGAGTTTGAACCAACGGGGGGTGAGACCCCTTGGAGGTGGAGCGGGATCGTTTACAGACCCTCCTAGGAAGCAGAAGCGACCCGAGCAGACAAACACATCAAGGCCGGCATTCAGCCACCCACAGCGCCGCAGCACTACCGGTAGCAGAAGGGCCAGCAGTACCCAGCAGTCGTGGCAGTGGAGATAGTCGTGGTGGTCGTGCTGGCGGTAGTCGCAGTAGCAAGAGTTGAGCAGTAGCAGTAGCACAAGCGGTTGCAGTAGCAGTGGCAGTGGCCTTGGCAGTAGCAGCAGCAGTCGCAGCAGCAGCAGCAGCAGTAGCACAAGCGGTTGCAGTAGCAGTGGCAGTGGCAGTGGCAGTGGCCTTAGCAGTGGCAGTAGCAGTCGCCGCAGCAGCAGCAGCAGCAGCAGTAGCACAAGCGGTTGCAGTAGCAGTGGCAGTGACTGTGGCCTTAGCAGTAGCAGCAGCAGTCGCAGCAGTAGCAGTAGCAGTAGCAGTAGCATTGGCGGTGGCAGTGGCAGTGGCCTTAGCAGTAGCAGCAGCAGCAGCGGCAGCGGCAGCAGCAGCAGCAGCTGTAGCTGCAGACACAGCCGCAGCCGCAGGTGTATGCAAACGAGTGAGGGAGGAATTGAGCGAGTGAGCATGTAAGCAAGTAGGTGGTAGGCAGGCAGGCAAGCAAGCAAGTAAGGAAGTAAGGAAGTGATGACGTGAGGAAGCGGTTAAGGAAGTAAGTAGGTAAGTAGGAACAGTTGTATAATCGTAAGAACAACGAAGACGACTGAACCCTTGAATCCAAAGGTCGAGCCGTAGCTTTGCATGAGAGCCCAAAGCTTCCATCCACAGCCCGTAGCTCGGAAAAATCTTGGAGGTTTGGGTTCTCCCTCATCGTTCGAATGATCAAGCCAATCAGGCGACGCCTCAAACGAAACTCCGTGGTTTAGCCAAGAAGGCAGCTGGCCATGTCCGGCCATGAACTTTCGAAGCAGGCTGACATTCTCTACAGAGACAAACTGTGTTGCATCGCAGTGGTCCCTAGCCCTCAAGCTCGGACCAACTGCACATAGCCTCGACTTGCCTCCATCAGTTACGGGTCGAAATATGAATACATTCAACAAATCCAATCGGAGCCAACGCTTCTTTCAATGCAACAGTGGGTCGAAGGACACAGCGACCCGACCGCTGGAAAGACCCCAATGGTGCAGAGTGTAACCAACTGGTGGAAGAAGTCAATGTCAAAGCTGCCGAGATGAGTATCCGCCTTGAACGGCTGACACCCTGAGCCTTTCGAATACCGAATGCAACTTTGGGTTTCGGTATGCAACTTTGGGTTTCGGTTGGCTTGCCTGTGATTCCTTGCGATGTTTAGGTGGGTGACTTCATGGTTGGAGGTGCGAGAGCATTTTTTTCTCAGCTTCTGAGCCCGGCGGGATCCGAAGCCCGAGCTCAGCGTTGGAACAGTTCCGATATGTGGCTGCCATGGTTTGCAAGTCTCCTATGCTGGCCCCAAGCCTGGGGCACACCTGCTTTCATGGACTACGACTGTGCTGTAGTGAGCTCGCGAGCTCGAAGCATCATCGACTGGAACAAAGTGTACGAGCGTGTCCGAGCAAATTTATCTGAGAGGCCAGTCGAAACGAATTTCTCCTTTCCAAGCGGCTTGGAGTACTTGGTGGTCGAGACGGATCTCGAGACAGACGTGCCCAGATCCTACTCCATTCCTGAACGATCGCGCGAGGAATGCCCACTTGGGTCTCTGTGCCTGCTCATATTGTACTTCTACGAGCAGGTCGGTCAAGGCTACTGGGACGAAAGTGTACAAGATCTGATCCAAGGCCTCATCAAAAGCTATACTACGCTGGTCCTGGGCCTTACAAGGTGGCCCATCTTTTCAATTCTGGCACATTTCTCCAAGTTCTACTACACCGATGATCCGACGTTGACATGCGACAACCTCACAGAGGGTTTGATAAACTGGGTCGAGTGCAGACAGCTCGGTCGAGAATACTTCAAGTTGCTATACATGGAGGAATCTCTAGAGCGAAGTTCCGCGATAGACGCGTTGGCGCCAGAAATCTTGGACTGCGGGGATGAAGTTTCCAAAAGCCCAACTAGGGGGTTTGATGAGTGCCCCGTTGGCTATTTCTTTCTTCTGTCGATTGGACTGGTAAGCATATCTGGTGCTTTATCCATGACACGGGACGTGCCATCCTACGTGTCGATCACAAATCATGCGCTTTGGAACGTTCCTTTTCATGACATGTCCTGCTCACCTTGGCCTGTTTGGCATGTCATGGACTTGTTTTATGACATGAACAAGGGGTCGTGGTTCAGGCCCGGCGATCGCAAGTACAAGCGCTTGTACAGCGACTGGAATTTGAGAAATGACGAACTGTCCCCGCTGGTGTCTCCTCATGATGAATTCCTGTCACCAGACTGGACTGCAGCGGCTTCCAAGCAGGTAGAAAGCTTGGTCAGCATGGATCATGGTGGCTATGCAGAGGCCCTTCGTGTAGAGTCCAACCGTCGCGAAGACGAATGGGGACCTTTGAGGCCAATCGTCCGAAGCTTGATCCACACGGCGCAGGCCGTGGCAGCTGTGTCGGAAAGGAGAGGGCTAGCACGCAGGGTGGCATATGTGGTTTTGCTGCGGCTTGGATGCTTTCACAAACGAAACGCTTCTTGCACATCCAGCAGTAACAGAAAACCGTGCCAAAGCTGGTATGCCGTATGTCCGTACATTCCAGCTTTGAATGTGGGTGCGGGTATGACTCCTTGGACTGAAGAAGTGCACGCAGCAGGTACGCACATGAATAATTACGTGCATTCACACAATTGTGTCACACTTAGACATATTTAACCGAAGATCATGCCGACTTTGTTAAAGTTTTGTTTTCGAGCTTTCGTTGGCCGGATGTACCTTGGTTAAGCATAGACCGAGGTACGGCGGAGCTTGGGCTTACCTCTTGGAGCGGCTAGTGCGACATTTGTCCTCGCTGCGTGTTGTGTATCCTCTGGTTGTAATCGCCATCGGGCAAGATGCCGCCAATGCATGCCGGGAGCAGTCAGCTGGAGACCCATCGAATGCTCACACACCTGTGATTTGCTGGATGCCAGATACCCGGTCGCAGGTCCACCGGTTTACTTGTATCCATGCACTGCTGCATCTTGGCATCGATGTGATTTACACGGACATGGACACCTTCTGGCTGCGAGACCCGACTAAGCGAATATTGTCTTCAGCCGAAGGGTGGGATGCACTCTTTGCCCGCCATGCCGATGCAGACTGCATCAACATTGGCGTGTTCCATCTCCGTGCTTCAGCTACGACGGCCTTGTGGATGTCCCAATTTGTGGCCTGGTACTACGAGAACCCCTTGGAGATAGACCAGCGAGGCCTTCATCTGTTTTTGGGACTCCCTGCCGAGAAGATGTCAGTCAGTTTCTTGCCAAGCGACCTGGTGCAGATCCGGGGCTCCGTCCTAAATGACACGAATGAGGTTGTGATTGGAGATGTCGGTTGGGAGGGTTCCTTTTCCAGGATGCTCATCTTTCACTGGTGCCACCAACCTATAAAAGTGAAGGAGCCGGAGCTCAATGCAGCTTTCGACGCCTCTGACAACTTGTCGCCGCATAATCTGCCGGTTTCCCTGGCGCTTTCTGTGGTTTCAGCTGCTTCCGACACTCCTGCCGATGCACCATGGGCAGCAGTTCCGAAACTGCGCCGGATCCTGGAAGCCTACAGAACCACCCCGAAGCGACGCACGCCTTGCTGGTAAACAAAAAGACGCTGCGGCCGAGCTTCCTGGAGGTCATCATCAGCTGTTTTTGTTGTGGCTCCCAATGATTTTAAATGATCCTATTGAAGCGCTTGAGACAGTGATTGAATAACGGGGTCGTGTTCATGGTCGTGGTCTCGTCGTCATCGTTGTAGTCGTCGTCGTGGTGCGAGTCTTGGGTGCAGCCTTTCCAGGTTTGGTGATGGTGGCCCGAATTGCAGTTTAAGGGATTTGAACAAGCGAAGCTCCAGGGCTTAGAGTGGGGGGCGGGGTCAGGTACATACGCCGTTTGCACAAGAAGCATTAAGCATGTCAACTCCACTCCCCCACTGACCCAGCTGCCCACTCGCGAACGCGCGCATGCCATACTGCATGCACGCTCATATTCATGCACTTATTTTTTGTTCACTCTTTGGCTGCTTCGCGCATTCAGTTTGTCCACTCAACCACGCATGCAAGAGGCACTCGGCCCTGAGTAGGCAGCAAGGGCGGCTCAGGTCCTGTACACTCCGCCAGTTGGTGCTGTCATGTTCAATCGCAACACCACCAGCTCAAGCTTGCTGTTTTAGGTTGACCGTCTAACCATCTAGTTGTATTTCGCTTTTGGTCCTTTTATTTGGACTATATTGGCCTTGTTTCTGGTTGCAATCGCTATCAGCTTTAGAACAGCAAGATGGCAAACCGGCAGGACCAAGTGAACGTAGTAGTGAATCCGCAGCGGCGTGTGCTACACTTGTGCTGGGCACATGAGTGCAAATCTTGACATGCGGCTCTTGGTCTTAGTGATATGGCTAACTACCTGCGAACGGGATGCAAAGTGATAGTAATCACACGATGCTCACGATAACGATGGCCGGGTGTCACCAATGAGAACAATGTTGCCTTGTTGAGTAGGGTATCACCGGCTCACTATCGTCCCTATCGTTCGTTCACCATATCATAGACTTAACAGTTATAGTTATTATGCGAGGATACCGAATCTCCAGCCATTGTAGACTTCTTTATACTATAGTGTTGCTGTGGTAATATGAAGATTTCAACACCGATTGTTATTACCAGTTGTGATGCAGGCTGTAGCCCACAAGTCCTGCTGGCGATGCTTCAAGGCATGATGTTAGATTAAATGTATAGAGAAGCTTCGCGAAGTTGCGCCGCAGAACCCCCTTTGTTTCTGTTGACACATGCCGATGGCGGCACGAAAATCCGGCCGGCCAAGTGTGGCCAATTGAGCGGCGGATTAGCGCGAGACCTGACTTCTCAGGTCTCTCACCCATCACCCGACGGACTTGGCGCTCAACGCTGCGGTGGCTGCGGGCTCCAAGCTCAAATTGCTCTTAGCAAAAGACGGCGGTTCCCCAGGGCCCAAGATTGTGATCCTTTGCTTGCTAAGCTCGAGCGAGAGCCCTCTGCAATCCCAGGTATGTACCCTGACATGAACATCAGCTCACACCCCAAGACCCGACACTTCGTTTGGTAGGATTCAGTATCTCGCTCTCAACTTTTGGAACGCAGTGCCTGATGTGTCTGGTATTTTGTCGCTGGTGGGAACTCCGGTATCTGTCATGTATTCTTGGGGATGAGGCCCCGTCTTCTGTTCGATATCTTTTTCCGTTGCAAATGCCAAGCTACAGCTTGAGCCGCCGTCTGAACGAACGACGGTACAACACACAGCCGAGGTCAGCGCGGACATGCCTGGCGAATCTGCCTGGAACTGGTTCGAGGCCATGGGATTGCACTGTCGGATGTACATAGTGAACACGAGCGCTGTGGAGTAGAGGACCACAGAACGCGCCTCGGGGAGGGTCTGGCCAAAGCAAAGGGGCAGGGAGGAAGAGTGAAATCCTGAAATCCAGAATCTCAAAGCTGTCAGGTTCCACCACAAGGCCCGACACCGTGGCCTTAAATGCTGCCGCGAGCGCCCTGGCCTCGGGCTCACGCTGGCGCGAGGCGCGGTTATGGAGGGCGAGCGCCCTGAGCACCAGAGCGCCACGGTGATCGTGCAGGGCCTCTTGATGGCTACCGAAGTGGCTGAGACCACGGTGGTGACCTTGGGCGCTTCGGTGCGGGCCGGCCATGGCCTGAGCGGAGGCTCTTAGGAGATTTCGGGCAAGTTCAATATGCCTTATGGCTGCTCAGGGTTTAGCAGTTTCATGGTGAATGCTAAATTTTTCACTGACTGCGCATGCCTTTCCGTAGGACCTAGGAGGGTATGAGTCGACTGTTGTGGTTCTGCGGTTCTGCGTGATGTAGTTTTGTACATACATGCCCAAGGCGAGCAAACAGAGATGGAGAGATAGAGCGATCCATAACCATTTTGGCTCAAGTCTGGTTAGGTGGGAGGACGTGACAGATGGTCTCCGTGAACATGACAATGAGCCCGAGGACTACGACGGCGACTGCGCCGAGGACGTTGAGGGAGAGGACCTTCTCGAGGAGGACGAACTTCTCCTCGAGGACAGTGAGTAAGATGAGGAGAAGGCCTTGTTTATCAGGGCTTACCACTCGAGACCTTCAGAATCGCCGCAAGGAAAGAGGATTCATTCAGCATCGTGGACGCGGAGATTCCCGAGGGCGACCTAAAAGCAAGGGCCGCTGACGATCCTCAGGAGCTCCTCGCAGCCAACCTTCACGGTACAGCAAGATGATGAGAGGCTCCACAGATGACTTGTTGAGTCGTACGAGATGCCCCAACTGCAAGGAGATGGGGCATTACGCTCGGGATTTGAAAGGCTCTGGCAAGGGTTCCTCGAAGATTTCCTCGGCAACGTCGCCCAAGCAGGTCAGCTTTGTTGTGTGCCGAGGCAATGTTGACCAGACTGTGCAGCACACCTTCATGCAAGCACGAGGTTTGAGGCCCAGGCCCTTGATGTATGCAACGGTGTCGGTTAAGCCTGCCGACGCCCTCGTCGACACAGCTGCTGAAGATGCGGTTGTCGGTGACAGAGCTTTCGCAAAGATGACCCGTGAGCTGGCGCAGCATCGACTTCGGCCAATATGGCTCGCGGAAGGCAGCGGTCCTGCACCGTGCGCAGGCATCGGCGGCGCAGCAAACGCAGTCGGACAGGCGGACGTTCCCACTTCTGCTGCAGGTACTTTGGGAGTCATCCGCTTCACCGTCCTCCAGGACAGCGATGCCTTTCAGGCGCCGCCCTTGCTGCCGATATCGTACCTGGAGGCTTTCGGTGCCTATGGAACGCTTGCCTTCAGGTCACCGCGCAGTGCCGATCCTGGACTCTCCGTGGCAGCTTCCTTCGCAACTACAGGTCGCCGGCGGTGATCCATTCGCCATTTCCGGGACTTTGAAAACAACGGCATCGACTGCAGCATCTTCCGGATCTACCACGATGTCGGATCTTACAACAACGTTGGAGTCCATGAATGGTCGGGGAGCTCGGGTCCACGGCAAGTAGGCCAGGGACTTTGAAAACGACGGCATCCGCGGCATCTTCGGGATCTACCGCAACGTCGGGTCCCTTTAAAAATATGGTGTCCAGCTCGAGTGTCTCAGGGGTCCATGAATATTAATATGCAGTGTCCAGCTCGAGTGGGGTCTCTCAGAACAAGAGAGTCGTTTGAAGAGAGCGGATCAGCTGGCTCGCGAGTTCATGGAGTCCGGTCGCCTTGACTATGAGTCCGTCGAAGAGGTGGTGTCGCAGCTTCCAGTTGGAAAGCCATCGGCAATGCGAGGCATCATGCGCACCACCGAGGCCAAGAGTGAGACAGTGACTTTTGGGTTGTTTGCTCATGGTGCGATGAAAGGAGTCACCACAGCAGCGAAGAGATGAAGTACGTGTGCCAGTACTTGAATCGCTGGATCGCCACACTTGTGCCTGAGGACTTTCGCTAGACGTCGACATCAGTTGCTGTGCAGACCTCAGCACTCCCTCACCTAGACGCCCACAACGATGCTTCATCGTGCAACATGTCAGTTTCGGTTGGTCGCTTCTCGAAAGGAGAGTTGCTACAAGCCGACGCCAAGGAGCTTGAGAAGGTTACCTCGTCAGCGCCTAGAGGAACCCCGTCTTCTTCAGCCCTAAGAAGTATCATGTCACTATGTCATGGTCGGGTTTCCGGGTGTCAGTCACAGCCTTTACTGCTCGGAGTGTGCAAGCCATGAGTGATGGGACACGTGAACAGCTGTATCAGCTTGGCTTTCGTTGTGATGCGCTCAACAGTCACCCCAAGATGTATGTGTTGAGTGAGGGTGAAGAGCCAGGCCCAGAGAGCAGCTGTACCCGTGACTTTGAGCAGGTATTTGAAGACAAGCGAACTCGAACTCCCCGGGCAGCCGGTATGTTCAAGCGAATGCTTCGCCGAGCAGCAGTTTGGATCACAAATTCGAAGGGCCCTGTCCCCCGCAGCTATGTCCAGCCAACAAGCCCAGGCTCAAAAGATGGTCGCCCAGGAGGCCACCGACTTGGTGGATCAACGAGGTTTGGGAACGAAGAAGAGCCTGGAGAGTTAGAGACGGTTGGTGGTGCACAACCATATGGTGGTCGACCGTCTTATGAACCGCGAGGACATCGAGGAGGCCCCCGAGGAGACCACGCACAACCTCGCCACGATCAAGGAGAAGAAGAAGGCGGCGAAAGGCCCAATGGTGCAGGGGATTGGAGCTCCGCTGAGCAAGTCAACGGCTCACAAGAACTACCCCATGAAGACTGCGGAGGGCAATCGCCCTCCAGACGCCATGAGGTGCCGGGGCAATCAAACAACGAAATGGTGGGTGTGCGCTCGTTGCGGATCGCGATGGCATCGTCCGAACGAGAAGGAGCTGGAGAACGAGAAGGGCAAGCAGGTGGCGACCAACGAGGACGCCCCGAAGGTGACCGATCGTCGAGGACGAGAATATGCACAGTTCCTTCCAGCCCCTCGCGGACGCCGTCAACAAGGTGCTGGTGATGATATCGGCAAGGACGCCCTCAAACCAACCGAGAAAGCACGGCGCCATCGAGCACTGGTCATGTGCCTTCTTCCACAGCTCCTCTCGAAACGAGCCGAGTGAGATGGACTACGACCCGCTCAACGAGCCAAAACTCCGACGAGGACCACCATGCCAGAGACTCCCAGAGACCTACGCAGCTCAACACGGACAACGACGACTGGGGCGATGTGCCGATGATCAACCCCAACGAGCAGGACAAACCACGCGAGTCCTACTAGGCAGCGATCAACTGGAGGCAAGCCCGGCCAAGGAGATCGGAAGCCTCGCGCAAGCTGTGGGTCGGCGAGGAGGCAAGACGTGGACAGGTCTTGGAACAATGTTTGGTTCTCCCCTACGTTGGGAGTCGCAGACTAGCAGCTGGATAGGCCACGAACCAGATGAGCTACCCGAAGGTGAACGGGTGTGGTGTCATGTGTTTCCTCGACAACAGCTCCAACGAGACTGGTTGGCCGACGTGCACGGTGTGGTCTCGGCCCTCAGCGAGGATGACAACAGAACAATATTGTCTGCGTATGCCACCACAGCCGACGGTGGGCGAGATGACCGATCGCCTCAACAGCTAGCCAAGGCATTCGGTGGAGATTCCGCCGTGGCCCTGGACATGGCAGCAGGGTGGAACTACTACCAACCCGAAGACCGACAAGAAGCTCTCCGATTTTTACGACAGCACCGTCCCGCGCTTATTGCTTTGGCGGCAGGGCGCGACGAGGGGGACAAGTGAATATCATGCAGTCGGAGCAGCGCACCACTGTCGTCAGATTGGCCAAGGTACGGCCGCGGCTTCTATATGGAGTACCCGAAGGACAACCTTGCCGCCCGCGCACAGCCCTTGACTGCTCTGCGCGGACACCCCGCAGTTAAGGCCGTTGTGATCAATCTCAACCAGATGGGAGTTGGAGCAGCAATGACGGCCCAACCGGTGGCTCTACTGACCAATCGACCAGAGCTACTACAAGCGGCACAGAAGCGCAGCCAGGGCAGCGGCAGCAGGACAACTGAGAACCTGCTGGCCACAAGCTCCACTTCTCAAACGAGAGCTTCGGTGGTCAAGTTTGTGGACGTTTTCCTTGAAGGATTGCGGCCCCATCTTCGACTACGACATTTTCCATTGTTTCATGTCGGAGACAGATGGTTTTGGCAACATGGCCACCTCGTGTGTCGTCATTTTGCCCCTCGTCAACACTTGAGCCTTCCGGAGGAATGCCACTTCGAAACTACCAAGGTCAAGTTCACGGGCAAACGGACTACCCGCCAGGAACATCTTGGCGGCGCGTCCCGGGTCGTTGTTGATCAGCGGCCGACCGCAGGGGCGATTTCTTCGTCTGAGCGGTCAAACAATCTTTGAGCTTTTCGCGCCACGGCCGTCAATCTGGCCAAAACCGCGGCGCATGATTTCAGCAATACCAGTCTGAACAGCGTCAACTGCAAGCAGAGCTTAGCGCATTTCCTACGCGCCGCGCGGGATGCTCGTCGTCGTCAGCCTGCTACGAGTCCGGCGACTATGGACACCGACCTCGACTGGGACGATTTCTTGGCCGAGATCGAGGGTCCTGATGGCCGCTTTGTCAAGGACGACGACGAGTATGCGCAGGAAATGGAACCAGAGCGCAAGAAGGATGAAGAAAAGGTCAGCCGTGAACATTCGGGACATAATCATCAACGTGCCGAAGGATGAGTCAGAGAGGGAGCCGAGGACACAAACGATTCTGGCTCCCGATGTCACAAGAGGGAGATCTACCGAATTCACCGGAACCTTTGTCATCCGGAGAAGAGGAGTTTCTGCCGTGCACTCAAACATGCTGGAGTGCGGCAGGACATCCTGCGTTACGTCAAGGATGAGTTCGGCTGCCCAGTTTGCAGCCGACGTCGTCGACCACAATCACATCGCCCAGCGCACCTTACTCGCGAGATGGGATTTATCGAAGTTATTGGGATTGACCTGGTGTTCTTTCGCAAAAACGTGCTGCTGGACGTTCTGTGTTGGGGAACGAGCTACCAGTGGGTATAGAAGCCATCTCCGACAAACGGTCAGAGACGGTTACCCAGGCATTCATGACGTCCTGGGCGGGACACTATGGAGCACCAAAACTGATTGTCACCGATCAAGGGCGTGAATTCACAGGCCAGCCCTTCGTGGCCACGCTCTCGGAAGCAGGGATCGTCATACACAACTCATCGATGTGCGAGCCCCGTGGCAAAACTCGAGGACGGAGAAAGCAGGCGGAGTGTTCAAGGACAAGTTAGCCAAAGTGATCGACGAGGCCACGATTATCGATGGCGACGAGATGAAGATCGCCATTGCCGAGAAACTCTCTGGACACGGAACATGTACTATGACGGCAGCGGCTTCTCCCCTCACCAAAGAGTTTTTGGCTCCACTCCTCGAGTGCCTATGTCCATGCTGTCGGACGACGTGATCGACAAGGAGTTGGTGCTTGGAGGAGCTTCTGACGCAATGAAAAGGGCTTTCGACTGTAGACATCAGACAAAAGGCCCGAAGAGCGTGTGTGGAACAGCAGGACCAAGCTGCCCTTTCCCGAGCTGGGAAGGCGAATTCGGCGCATATCAACCCCGCCAAAACCGGAGACACAGTCTACGTATGGCGGGAAACGACGGACTTCCGTGGATGGTCAGGACCTGGAGTGATCGTCGCCGAGAGCGCCGACGGCAGGTCACCATGGGTGAGTGTGCGCGACTGCTTGCTGAAAGCTGCGCGCGAGCAAATCAGAAGAGCTACCACGGAAGAGCGCATGGGCGCCGAGCTGGTCAAGGTGATGTCACAGGAGATGCTGGAAGCAATTGAGTCCGGCACTTTCAAGAAATATTGTGATGTGGAGAAGGAAGGAGGACCTCCTGATGCAGGACTCACGTGTAGAGGCTTCGGGAGGAAGTGGCGCATCACGTTCTTCGTCACCTTGCTCCACCTCCATAGGTTCGCGAGCGACCGTTGTGCCCTCCACCAGTTCAGGAATTGAGGGCTCGTAGTCCCCCAAGTCTTCCTCCTCGACCCGAGCCAACCCGCCGGAGCTCATGGCGAGCCCTCCGAAGTTCTTTCAGGGCCCACGGCACTCTCATAACCACCATCCCGTCGACTCAGTGGAGTTCGCGTTGACGAAGGTTCGCGCGGGCCGTTTTATGGACTACGACATAGCGGTGCCAACCTCACGCGGCCGATGCCTTATCCGTTTTCCTCGACTACTCCATCGCTACCCGCGCCTCCAGGACCTTCTCACTACTTTGAGGTCTTGACGCCGGATGAGCAAGGAGCGCGAGAAGGAAACCCCAAAAAGAGACAAGAGTCGCCGAGCTCGAAAGTACTTTCAAGCCATAGCAAGCTCGGAGGAGAAGTTCGAGGCCAGGGATTCCATGGCTTTGTTCAATTTGCGCGACCGGCTCTCCTATCTGACCAAGAAGAAGGAGTCGCCTGGGCAAATCGTGTTCTCCGAGCTCAACGACACGGAGAAACAGATCTTCCGAAAGTCTCGGATTCCGGCGCCATCACGATACTCAGTGTCAAGGACAGCTTGCGATTCGCCAACGATCACCGCGACTTTGTGCTCACCTCGCGCGACGTGGATCGCTACAAGGCGGAGGACGGAGTCACCTTCCCGAATGACTTCGACGTGAACAACATCACGCCCGAGTGCGGAGCCAAGTTGGGTCCGAAAAGTCGCTGGTGCGTGGTAGGCTGGCGAGATTTTATGGTGCATGCCGTGGAACGCAGCGCTCCGACTCCGTTGACAATCAGCATGTACTTGTACATGCAACTATAGCAGCCACACGTCAATGGCCAGCCTGGGCCAAGGATGTGAAAACAGCCTTTTTGCAGGGCAAGCCTACGACACGCAAGCAGAAGCTCGCCTGTCGTATGCCAGCGGACGAAGCGTTCGAGGGCTGCGATGCTCGACAACTCATCTTGCTGGAGACGGAAGTCTACGGCCTTTGCTCGGGCCCCTCGTGGTGGCGGCGCTCTTTGTGCGAAATCCTGGTAAAGGAGCTGGGATACCGCATCAACGCCTACGACAAGTGCATGCTCACCCTCGACGGCATCCCTGAGGACGGCGACGAGGAGCTGAATGCCGAGAATGCAGTGTTTCGCGGCATCAAGAAGGACGGCCCGCCGCTACGCACACAAGGCATCATAGTCGTGGAGGTCGACGATCTGCTGGAAGCCGGTGGACCTCGACACCGGCAACTGATGGCACGTTTGGAGAAACGCATGAAGTCTGGCAAGGTGCAATGTTTGAGGGACCAGCCGGAAGGAACGTCCTATGCTGGTCGTCGAGTCTTTCAAGACAAAGATTGGGGATTCCGCTATACCATGGACGACTACATTGCACAATGATTGAAACCGGTGCGACTAGAGCGACGAGTCTTGAAGAAGGATGCCGAAAACGTGGCAGCGACCAAAGATGAGGAGGCTCAGTTGCGGGGCACCATTGCTTCGATCAGCTGGGTGGCTCGCGAAGGTCGTCCGGATGCGAGCTCTGCCTCCATCTTCGCAGGCTGCTTTCCTCAGGCTAAGGTTGCGGACATCTTCAAGGTGCACGAGGTTGTGTTCCGCCTCAAGAACCACCCGGCTGTCTTGCGCGTGCACGCTATACTTGAACACCGAGTTCGACACTTCGTCGTGGCGGACAGCCCCTTTGAAAACCGAGGTGTGGACAAAGCGCAACATGGATGGCTTCAAGGAGTCGCCACCCCGGATCTCAATGCTGGCAAGATGGCCGAAGTTAACCTTTTGGGCTGGCGCTCACGCCGTCTGCGGCGTAAGGCAGGAAACACCCTGCTTTGCGAGTCAATTTCGCTTTCGACAGCTTCGGGAGCTTTGGAGCACCAAGCAGCCATGTGGTTGTCGATCACAGCGTCACACTTCAACCCAAGGCTGCTGGCTCAAGACGAAGATGAAGAACTTTTACTCTACGGCGAGGGCACAGTCATCAGGTCCGAAGACATGCGGTACTCTGACCCACTGTATGTCGCGGTCGTAGATGCCAAGAGCCTCTACGATAGTGTGGTGGCCGACCAGTCCACCGGCGAGCACGGCAGGGCCGCGCTTGAGATCGCGATCATCAAGGACTCGATGGGCAAGCTCGAAGGTCGCCTGCGCTGGATACCTCACAACACCAACCCGAGTGACCGCTTGACAAAAGCCGTAGGGGCGCATGAGCAACCGCTTATGCAGTTTATGCAGACTGCTCGTTTCCAGATAGAAGCTGAAGACGAGGTTTCGGAAAAAGGCAAGCAAAATGCTGTACGCCTCAAGAGCAAAGTCTGAGCTCTGCCCACAAGATTTTGGGGGGCTGAGAGCACTGTTTCAGTTTCCATGGGCGGAGCGAACTTTCCTCAGACGAACCTGCCATTCTGCAGGCCTTGACTCTCGAATGTGCGGGCCCGCACCAAAGACTAGCTTTGCCGGTTAGTGATTTCACCTCAAATAGTTTCAAGACACGGACTTCGGCGTAGCGCGTGGGCGCAAGGGGGCGAGGGTCTAACTCGCACCCCACGCGCCCAGCAAGCAAGCAAGCCAGCCAGCCAG
>CAJNDV010014681.1:63069-73069 GCA_905221635.1 Symbiodinium sp. CCMP2456
CAAGCAAGCAAGCAAGCAAGCAGAACCAGATGGATGGATGGATGGATGGATGGACGGATGGATGGAAGGATAGAGAAGAAGACAGAAAGACAGACAGCTAGCCAGACAAACGGAGAGACAGACAGAGACAGACAGTAAGTTCTCCGCAAGCTCGGAGGGGGGAGATGGGATGGACGACCCTCTTCGCTGTGCCCTTAAGGGGGTCCCGTCCTGGCCAAGCACAGACACGTGCAGACAAGGTTCCTGTGGGTCCAGCAGAAAGTTACTGAGCGTGTTGTCGAGCTAGGGCTGTGGGTGCCGAGAAGAATGTCTCAGATCTCTGTACAAACTGATGCCGGAGGTAGCACTTCTCGAGCAATCTCAAACACCTCAAAAGCTTGTCATGCTGGACGAGCTGGAGCAGCCAACCAGCCGTGTGAAACCAAAAGGATCTGAAAGCCCACCTGGCTTAGGAGGGGTGGTGTCACATGTTTCACGTTGCACGTACATATGTGTGTACACATGGGCCCAGGTCGTCAAAAGAAGGCACCTGCGGCGTTCTGCGTTAAACTCCGTTTATTGGATTGTTCCAAAGGTGGTTGGTGCGAAGCCAACCAGGCTTGCATGATTTAAAGTTAAAGGTGTGAACCGACTGCAGCAGTACTTGACAGCACGCCGGTGGGATTTCCGAAGGATGTTTTAAAGGACCTGAACAGGACGAAACTTGGCGAACATTGTTTTGATTTCCATGTTCAACACCTCGGTAACTGGAATTTCGGGTCGTTGATTCCTCTTCAAGCGGGCTTATGCATGGTGAAGGCTTGCGGACAAATCACAACCGCTGCTGATGTACGATTTGAAAGCCTTCCAACTACACAGCAAGAGAGAATCTGTATCATTGATCTGCAGCCTGGTGGTGCCGTCGTTGATGCTGTTGCTGCTTGTCTTGGCCTTGCTGCTCAATGATATGATCAGGAGGTTAAATGAAACGACTGGGATGGCGATGGACATGTCGTGGACGTTGTTGTTCTAGTAGGTGATGCGGACGGCGGCGACGGCGACGGCGACGAGGACGATGACGATGACGATGATGACGATGACGACGATGACGACGATGACGACGACGATGATGATGATGATGATGATGGTGGTGGTGGTGGTGGTCAGGGTGATGAGGGGATCAGTAGGCTGGACTGCGTGCTGGGTGGGAGTTCGGAGCTCCTTATGCGAAGGGGAAACGTAGGTGGAGCACTTTGAACTGCAAAGCCGGCTTCAGGTGACTTAGGCTCTGCTTGGCGCCTGGCTGTCGGCCCAGACCTGAGAGATGCTCGAGGAGCTGCACTGCCCACTTGTAGGGCTTGAAGATCTTCGAAGGTTAGAGTTACGTAAGTTTTTACCAATAGTTTCTTTGCTATGTAGCAGAGCTTCCAAAGCGAACTGCTCCAGTGTTGTCACTAGGTTTCAATAAATTCACCCAGCATTAACATGATCTCATGGGAAATACAGCGTATCAAAATTTCCCAAATCCACTGTGCTCTGCCAGTTCTCATGCAGTCCCAGCAGGTAGAATGAGGGGGGACACGCGTGCCGCAGGAACCGTGAGACAAGTTCCACTGCTTGGACCCGCCCTTGCCCAAAACACTGGACTCAGGCATCGTTCGTTCGGCAAGCGTCTCTGTGCTGCAGATTGGACAGGCCAGCCGTGTCGCTCTTAGACCGAGGCGTTTGCAAGATGGCAGAATTTGGGAGACTGCTTTGTCAGTGCAGCCCGCAGGTCATCTACGGATCGGTTGCCAGCGCGTGCGAACCTGGGCCGCCTCTGGAGCTTTCAGTCACTTGGAAGCTCGACTCTCCAATCCATGGTGCTGCCAAGGAGCAAAATTGCAAGTGGGCGCAGGCAAGACCTTCCAACCCGCCTTGGGCTTTCGGATGCTTTCGGGTATTCTGATATATGCAGGGTTTGCAGATCGCGACCAGTGGCCCTGCTAATCCGGCGGAGATACAGAAGGCCCCCTTCAAAAATGGCCTCGGCGAGCTACGAGCCTTCTGGTGGAAGTTAGTCAGCTCATGAAGCCCCTGTTCCCAAGCTTCCAAGTTAATTAGCGTTCAGAGTAGTAAATGCACTTGTGCCGATCTCCATTGAGGAGCCGGCTTGTCTGATTTGTGTTAAGTCGATGGTCAATGTAGGTAGAGAATAAGCAAGCCGTGCGTCCTACATATGTGCCCTTCTGGGCTTATGGGCACACTGGGTGAGATGTGGTCAGTTATAATAAGCTTTCGAAGACTTCGATAGGTTCCGTAACACCACCGGGCGCACAACATTCGCCCTGACCTTCACGGCCAAGGTCTTGCTAGAAACTCGATTCGTCCGGAAATCGGGGTTGATTGTGTCTGAGAGTTCTGAGCCTCAACAGCTCACGGAGCCAAAGTTAGAGAGCAGGCACAGCAGCTATTGACCGAGCTGGTGCATGGAGCTTTGCGACAAAACGCTGTCCTGGGAAACACCGTGGAACCCTCGGTTGTGAGGTGTCGTGAGGATGGTGAGTGGCGAGGATGTGCTCTCGTATGTCTGCTTGGTGTGCTGGTTGAGGTGGCATCTGCGGTGAGCCGAGCCAGTCCCCCCCGAGCTTCGGCCTGGCAGCGCCTGCTGATGTCAGTCGATGCCTCAGACTCCTCAGACTCCTCAGACTCGGCGACTCAGGCCTTTCCTTGGCGAACAAGCCTTTGGGACACTTCCACACTATTCCACACTTCCTGCATGTGCGCGGGGCTTCACCCATGCCCGACCTGCTGGAATTGCCACATGGGCGTTTATACTCCGAGGGAATTCTCAGCCTTTAATCATGCCAAGTACATAGTTTGTGGCGTTCGGCAATATTCCTCCGCATGTCCCGACCGATAAGCAGACATAAGCAGACTTGGCAACCTTGGCGACGGGCCGAGGATTTCTAAAGTTTCAAGGCTTTGGCCAAACGAAGTTGAGATCATATACTGCGAGGCATTGGAGCCGTCGTTTCAAGGTTTAGAGGGCTGCCGTGCTTGGCTTCGTCCAGCTCCGCGAAATCTGTGGGTTAAGCTCAGCACAGGTAGTCGCAGACGAGGAAGCCTCTTCGAAAAGCGAGCCAGCAAGGATCTTTTGAGTCGTGTGGGAGTCGATGGAGAGCCGAACCATGCGGAGCACCAATTCAATGTGAGCACACAGCACAAAGGACGACTCGACCAGAAGGATTGTCTTTAAAGTTTTTGAAGTGGAGCCGTCCCGCAGACTGAGTAGTCCAAGTCCAGTGGGTGAGGGTGAGACCTAGCCAGACCACGTTCAGCAAGCAGAGTGGTGTCTCGGCTTGAAACAGCTCTCGATGAAGCCAGCGGAGCCGGGAGCCTTGGTCGCGCCGCTGCGGGCCGTCGACGGCAGGATCCGGAGGGTCGTGAGCCTCAACCATCCTTCCATACTTACGTATTTAGGGGAAATTTGGTTTGCAGATGGTTCTTCGCAGCTGCTGGGCTTGTGAATGAGGGCCGGCCGTTTCCTCCCGCTGCTGAATGCCATTGGACCCTCAAGGGATTGCTGCTTTTTCCGACGTAATGTGACTCACTGTGACAGCACTTTCAGATTCCCTCTGGCGCTGGCAGCAATGGGGTACCTCACAACAACCGCAAAGTTGAACTCTCTCTCGCTCTCTCTCGCTCTCCAGCTGCTCTAGCTGGCGTTCAGCTTGTGACCGGATGCCATGCCGCCATCTCCCATGCTGCATGTGGTCTCGCGGAGCGGGAGCCTACTCATGGCCCTGTATGTGGACATCTTCAAGCGCCTTGCCAGGATTCCAGCACGTAGGCCGAACATCCCTATCTTTGGTGGCAGTGACAACATGACAGAGCTCTGTGCAGATCCTCTTGAGGCCCAAGAGCGCGGGCGATCGCAGCCGCGGGCTCAGTTGGCGGCAGTTCGAGTTCGGATCGGGCACACAGCTCGAGTGCACATCTAAACCCCCAGGCTTTGTGGAGATCATCAAAGATGAAGTTCGCTCCAGGACCACCAGGGCGCTCTGCTCGATCACGCAGTTCATGCCAGCCCTATGTAACATAGTTGACCTAACAGTTGGCTGTGCTTTAATGGCTCGTTCCGTTGTATAGCAGGTCTGCAGCCATTGAGACCAGCCCCGGACTTGTGCCAGCTTTCTAGGGCAAGCTGAGCCTTCTTCCCTTTATTGAACCACAAAATCGTCAAGCTGCTTGTGGCAGTAAGCTTAGGAGAACAGGTCAGATTGAATGCTTGAGGAGTTTCCGCCCAAAGCAAGACAAACTTGCTTCATCCGCGAAGTCACAGTCGGAAGAACATTCACGGTGCGTCTTGACGAGGCGAGGAATCCCCTACCTCCGACAACAGCTCATGATAGATGGCGGCTCGGATGGATTATCCTGCGAAGCCTGCCCAAGCCTTCGGTGTTTGTGGGTTTCAGTTGCGAGGGCCTTTCCGTGCCAGAGCTTCAACCGGCCTTTGTTCTGATCAGGTGTGGAGCGGGTTGTTCAGGACTTGTGGAGTTTGCGGGGGACTTTCTCAGGTTGAATCTGGGCACCGCCAAGCCCAAGCTTCAGCATGTTCAATCTTGGGGTTTTGTGAGAGGAGTAGCTGCGAGCTTCCGAAAGTCTAAAGTGTGTCAACTAGATGACTAGAGAACATGCCGGACATATCGAAGACGTAAGCAACCCTGCATCCCGCGGTGCCGTAGCCTCATATGCCTGGGCTGGGCTAGATGCGAGACATAAACCCAAACCTGTTCTTGAAGTGTGAGCGTGCGAGTCGAAACCGGACAGGCGAGCTTGTGCACGTCACCAAGTCATGGGAGGCATGGTCCGACGCAAAATGACATTGCAAAGCGAGTCCGTCTCCGGTCTTGCGGGGGATCGTGGGCCTTCTCGGTGAGCGTTTAGGGCTTTTCTCTTGAGAAGCCAGAACTCAAAGAGCACGCCTGCTAGACCCTTTTGCCTCAGTGGGCCCGTGGTGGGGTGCTGTCCGAAGATAGTGTATGCTTTTTGTATATCCCGGCTGTTTCAAGCAGGCTATGTGGTTATGTGGTAGAGATATTTCAGGCATTCCTCAATATGCACACTGGTTCCGGACAGACCTTGCGCATCGTACTTGAGCCCTGAAGTACGGCAAACCAGCCATCCGGCCCTTCGGTGGGGATTGAGGCGAAACCGGGAAGACTGAAGATGTCGTTCAGGATGCTGAATTCGAACGTGCAGCAGCGGAGAGCGCGGACTTAAAAGCAACGCTCGAAGTCACAGCAACTACCTGCAGGTGAGGAAGCTATCCGTTCTTATTGGGATATGGGCCAAGGCGAATGCAGCATGCATTCCCGCTGCTCGCACGGTCCCGTTCACAAGCCTTGCGAAGCAAAACGGCGGCCTGGATGGCTCACCAAATCAGAAAGTCGTGGATGCTAAGATATGGTTGAGCGAGTTGGAGGCTCGTCGGGCGAAGTCAAAGAGAATCGAGCTTGAAAAAGCGAAGTGCGATCATGCCGCAGGCGCTCGGAAAGCCATTGGAGGTAGTTTTCCACATGCTCCCTTATGCCCCTCGGGAGCAAAGTTTGGCTGGGGACCTTCCGATCGGCCTTTGAGACGGCAGCTTTGGGGCTCAGGTACAGACGGGCGCAGAGCAGCTTCTGCGCACGGCGGAAAGGGGCAACGTGGAAGAGGCAGAAGTGTTGTAGTTGGGAATGATTAGGGGGCGAGAGAAGTCAGTGCTTTATGTGTTCAGGCTGCCAGATAGTGCGGTGTGTCGCAGTGAGCACGCTTGTGAGACGCACTTAGAACGCTGGTTCACAGGACGGCTTTTCCCTACAGGTTGCGAAGGTTTTGGTATTCTGTCCAGCTACACATTAGAGGCATTCGGCTTGATAGAGGCTATGTTCTCCACGATGTGCACTTTGCAGGCTGCCCGGCGCAGCGACCATATTCTGCAATTCTACAGACCCTCTACTGTGCACTAAAGATCTTACACGGTGGTATGTACGTATACGGCTACGCAAAGCAACAAATTGTCAGAGCGTGTTCTGGAGGCCGAGGCATCTCTTTTGCTCCCACAGGCTGGTGGCAGGGATTGTTGCAGTGCTGGGTCCTGGGTCCAGTGTATAGCCCTGAAGGGGCCTGACAGGAGCCCAATGCCACAGATGCAGATGGTGAAACTGCAGCATTAAAGGCCAGCCGCGCAGGCGAGGAAAGTTGCTTGCAAAAGGATTTGGATACGACGTCAGAGAGACTCGAGACTGTGTCGGGGTGAGCACTGCAGGTCACATGGAGATGATGCAGCTTCTGTCCTATGCAGATGCTGCGCCTCACCTGCATCTGTTAAGGGGGTGAGGACACGACGCCGTTGCACAAGCGAGCAATCGGTGCCGAGCTCTGTCAGGGAACGGCCAGGAAGACTTAGTGCCAGGCCTTTCTTACAGTGCGGTCCTTCCCAAGGACATGAATATCACCAGCTGCGAGGGCTCAGCACCGATCACAGAAGCCGCGAGGAACGGACACATCGAGGCCTCATGTTTCAAGTTTCAGTGTCCGATTTTTTGATCTTCCTTCGTCTTGGGACTTGCGGAGAGGTCGTACAGTTCCTTCTCGAGAGCGGCGTGAACAAGGACGTGGTTCTGCCGAAGTTAAAAGATACTCAGATGCAGACTTCTTGCACAGCGAGCCTGCGGCGAGGATGGAGAAGCTGTGAGGTGCTTGAGATTGTTCGACATGTTCTGAGAAAGAAGTCAGTGTGATCAGACGTGGACGATCTTCGAAAGCTGACTTTTCCAGTTTGTCGTACTCGGATGGAAGAGACTGCGGAACTGGCGAGAGGACATCGGCAATCATTGGGGGGAGACGCCGCTGTACCTCGCTGCTAAGCACAATCATCATGAGCTCCTTGGCTGGTTGAGGACAGAGACCCTTTAGTGCTCATCTTGGTAGCAGGCGGAATCGCGAGAGCAGTCTCACGGCACGCACATTGAGGGCATCTGTGCCAACCACCTAGTCTAGATTCTAAATACTAGATCTGCTGTAAGTCAGGCAGTACAGCACTCGAGACAGTCTGTAAAGCCTGTGCCACGCGAAGGGTGGTCCAAATCCTTCTTGATGCGAAGGCATGCAAGGACTCGGCTCTCCGAGACGTTTGAAAAATTGGGCAGGCAACAGGGCATCAGGGACTGGCGATAGAGACTGGCACCAACATCACCCGACCTCGCCTGTTTAAGCGCGGCATTTGCAAACTGCCGGTGAAAGGGTTCAAGGCGTGCTGGCTCTTGGACATAACATGTGTGCAGCCAGTGAAGGACAGAGCAGCGTACGATGGCATGACACCGCTCTTGGTCGGAGCATCCAGTGGTCACGAACAGCCACTTGGCAGGAGGATATTTGTACTTCTATGCAGGTTTTTTTGGCTCCGATGTGCCCAGCCACGCAGTCAACTTTTACCAACCATGGGCAAGAAGATTGAACATTCAGGGCACACAAGAGCGGAGAGTAGCCCCGGCACGATCCCAATAGTGAAGTGGTACAAACTTCGAGAACGAGATCCGTCTAAGGCAATCGCAGTAGCGTAGCTGCTTGCGCAAGGAACCGTACCCATAGCAAACTACTGATGGCCGTCATATCAGAACCTGTGCCGATCCGAGCGGCCATCGCAATCATTGCAACCAGTGAAGCATGAAGGCATGCATCAGAGACGTGAATCTTTAAGGACTGCAGCTGCAGCTCATCCACCATAGAATCCGGCAAGATCAAATGTCGTTTCGGCCAGAACTTTGTTTTGTGCTGTCGCTAATCAGAAATGTGATTTAAGGCAAGCGTGTCGTAGAGGTCAGAACGGTATCCGTCAGTATTTGCCAAAATGGATCACAAATTGAGCTGGCACATGTGTTCGGGTTGGTTTGGGCACAAGCCAGAGGATTTGTGTCCTCCTCCGCTACTCACTATTGCTTCCCACGACCCACTGATTTGTGCCTTTTGCCGAAGACGTCTCCAGAGAGTAGTTCTGGCCGGGCGGCGTTACAACGAATGTCGGCATGTCCGTGTTGTTGCGCAGACAAGAGCTACAGACAGGAGCCTAAACCGCCTCCTGGAAGTGAAGTGAAGTGAAGTGAGGTGAAGTGAAGTGAAGTGAAGTGAAGTGAAGTGAATTGAAGTGGAGTGAAGTGAAGTGAAGACTTTCACACAGTGCGCCGAAAATCCTCCAAAAACGGCAAGCAATAGCATTAGAACAGACATTGACATGCAGATGCGTTTACTCCAGTTTGGCAGCACCAGCAGCAGCTCAACAAGCTCGTGCTGTCGGGCACGCAACTTCAACAAGACTTTGTCAATTGCTGGTACTCGTAACACATTGCTCATGTAGCGTCTTCTTGAGGTTTTGCTAACGTGGAACGGCACATTGGATCGATGTCATGCAAAAGAAGCACAGTCCCCGATATGCAAGAAACCAGACGACGATCTCGGACAACAGCACATTGCGGTTTAGTGAGTGGCTGGCACAGTCGACAGAGCATTGCTAAGCGGGGGACTGGCTGCTCGACGCAAACCACTGGGAGGACCGTGGCTGCCCTGCTACGAGCACGTGCCACCAAGAATCGCTGCAATGCAGAATCTTGGCGCAAATCGATTTCACCTTTCCGTGCTCACCTACCGTTGTTCTGATGTTGTTGCCGCTGCTGCGGGGGTTGCTGGCTGTTGCCCAGGTCCTCCAATAGTACCCTTTTGCTCTTTTATTCTGGGGAGTCCTTATTATTCCTGGGGCAGCCAGGCTGTCGATGCGATGCCAGTCGGAATCTGCACTCTAGGTGGCTGTGCATGGCGATGTAGCGCGATTCAGGGAAAACAGAGCTCTACGTTGCGGATGGAAGGCATTCTCAGCACCGAGCCTACTCGAATTCGTGAGTCCGTCGGCTGCCTATCCTTGATGCAGCACAGGACGGGGAGTCTCCACTTTTTTTGGCTTCCAAGCAGCTCGGTCCAGCTTTCTGCATCGGTGGCCCTATGCCAGTGCGGGGATGTATGCTTGGCCTCGATAGCAAGAGCCGAAGTGTGCCCAGCGTGCCCCTTTACATCTTTCAAGACTGTCAGTGGCCCGGTAAGCCTGCCAGCAGGAACGTCGCAGTACCATGCGCATAAACCTTTTCCACGGAGGCTGAGGTAGGATCCGAGCGTGTTAGCGCGTCTGTGATTCATAAATGCAAAGCTGAGGTGGGGTCACAAGGAAGTTGTCCATCGTCTGCTGCAGGCAAATGCAGACAAGCACAAGGCCTGCTACAAAATAGCTGTTGCCAGATGGAAGCCAGACCCTGAGCTTTCCGAGCTTTCTCAAGACTGCACGAAGTCAGCTTTTGTGGAAGGCGACGAATTGTGGCGAGCTGCCGCTCTTCGCTGCAGCCAAGGCTTTGACCAGCAGGGCTAGTGTTCTGCTCAGTCTGGTAAGTGCTTACCTCCAGATCGTTAGACTGGGGTGACTAGACTCTGATTGCCGATCACGACTGACCCTGGTGCAGTTGTATGGCTACAAGTACATAGAGTTGTTATGGTTTTTGGGATGCTACTTCAACGTCTATTTGACGTATTTCTGTCCAGCCAAGCATGTCTGTCGGCGTTGGCGTCGGGACAGGTGTGGTAGCAGCTTGAGGCATTGAATGTACTTGGCACCTTGACGTACATGCCAGCTTGCTGTCCCGAAGCATGAAGGCACTCGCTGAGGAATTCAGACCGTTGAGCCCTACAGAGTATGGAGCACCAACCGAAGTCATGGGCCCTCAAGCCCAGAACTCCTCGGCCCGCCAGGAAGGCCACTTAGAGGCCGTCGCCCTTCTGACGGAGGGCCGAGGCGATCGAGAGGCACCGGTAGCTCTGCATGCGAAACGTCAAGCCATGTAGAGCCGTACAGGGCGGGTGATAGTGGGATGAATGTGGTTCAGGTTGGGGGTGTCAACGCAGGCATGTGGTGTGAGATGCTGCTGCCCTCAGCGAAGAACGATTGAGCTGCTTACCT
>CAJNDV010014692.1:152-17335 GCA_905221635.1 Symbiodinium sp. CCMP2456
TCATCCTCGCCTGCACAAGCAGCCTCCGTTAAGTTTTTGTTTACCCCAGCACCTTGTTGCCTGCCGAAGGTCTTCACCGTCGCTGTGTGTACGGTCCTGGTCCGTTCTCGGGCGCCCGCTTGCTGGCCGGGCAACCGGGACCGCAGGAGACGGAGACCGCGCGCGCTACTGTGCGACGCAACCACCGTTACAAGGGCACCAGCTCTAGCACCAACACTGACGCCGGCACCAGCAATGGCGCAAACATTCGCACCAGCAATGTTTCTTTCTGGTAGTCGTGCACAATCTCGGTTTTGGGGCCTGGCCCACCGTTAGCGGATCGGCAGGCCCAAACGGTCATGAATTTTTTGGACAAAAGCGGCAATGGAATCAGATAATGCTGACCAGCAGAGCCACCTGACAAACCTTTCCTGTCAGTCTTTGGAAGTCGACCACAATCCGAAACACAAGCAACCGCATCGCCGTGCACGGAAAGGGCGGACGGACCATTGCGGAAAATCTGTAACATCAAAGCATATTGACATGTAGCATCACAATGAACCAACGTGCAGGCGGCATGAAGGGTTGCAGCTTCGAACAAACTGATGCGAAAGAGTAGAGGCTCCGGGGCTTGCACCGGCAAAACGTCAAGGGTAGCCCGTTTATCGTCATCGACGGAGCCACAGAACATCCAAAAAACTCGAACATCACAAACATAAAAGAAACGTTGCAGGAAGATCCCAACGTGATCTTCGTGTAGCAGGCACAAACTTTTGCGGATACGGGTATTACACACCAGACGGCGCGCCAGCGACGGCAATGTCGCAAGTATCATCCGTAGATCCGTCTCGATGCTATGTTTGAGCGTTTTGCCTCAGTTTCTTTGAGCCAAGCAGAAATGTAGCAGAGACAGCTTCCTGCCCTCAGCGGCACCCACAGAGGGCAAACAGGCACGATCGCATGCCAGGTCTGACTGTGCTCATTTTTCTCCGCAAGAGGTCATCAGCAATGCACTGAACGGAGACATGCTCTGGCAGCTTCTGGAGGGTGAAAGATTTGTTTTTTCTTTGTGCCTGCCTTTTTGGATGCCGGTGTAAGCTACAAATCTGGCACCAGCTGACACCACAAATTGTCTTGAAGGCGACCCGCCAAACCAGCATGAGCAACCACCCGCATTGGCGCACCAGCACTAGTCCAAGCATTAAGAAGCAACAATAACACAAGCAATAGTGGCGCAAGCATCAGCGCCAGCATTCGCACCAGCATTGGCACCAGCACTTGCGGCAGCATCAGCGCCAAGCACCGCATAAACGCCACAAGTAACAGCAGGACAAGCATTAGCACCTAGCAACAGTATCGGCGCCAGCCCGCTTTAGTGCCGACATTCGCACCATGACCAGCATTAGCACCAGCATAAGCGCTAGTCTTGGCACCATAGCAGCAGCAGAAGGAGGATCAGCCTTAGCATCACGAGGTTTGACGCCAGCACCAACATCAGCACCATCATCTGCACCAGCGTCAACGCCAACATTAGCACCAGCTCGTGTACCAGCACCAGCGAAAACGCCGGCATTGTCTCCGCCGCACCAACACCAACGCATGCACCATCATTAGCAACGGTAAGGCTGATTTGCGTCAGCGCTAGCACCAACATATGCCAGCATTAGCATCAGCCCCGCATAAGCACCAGCACCAGCGCCACCATTAGCACCAGCACCAACGTCAACATTCGCCCCAGCTCCCGCTCTAGCACCAGCACCAGCAGGGACACCCTGCGCATTTGCACTACCACCAGCACCAATATTAGCACCAGCACTGGCAGTAGCACCAGCAACAACAAAGCCAACTTTAGTACCGGCATGGGCGCCAGCGCTGGCATTAGCGCCGGCATTGGCACCAACACCCACACTAATACCAGCATTAGCACGAAGACCAGTCGCGCCAATATTTTGCAACAAGACCTGCATTAGCACCTGGCACCGGTATTCGCGCCTGCACAAGAACTAACATGCGCCAGCAGTAGCATTCGCGCCAAGCAGTAGCACCACCAGCATTTGCATCAGCACTGGCACCAACACTTTGCACCAACATTAGCATCAGCGTTGGCGTTCGCTCCATCGGAGGCATGCAGAAGCATCGGCACCAGCACCAACGCCAACATTAGCACAAGCACCAGCAGCCAGCCTTACCGCACCAGCGACAGCATCAGCACCACCAGCAACGCTAACATTAGTGCCAGCATTGACGCCAGCGCCGCATTAGCCAGAACACCAGCACCAGCAGTTGCATCAGCACGAACACAAGCATCAGCGCCGGCATGCCGCTTACGTTAGCACCAGCACCAGCGCCAACATTAGCACCGGCACCGCCACGAGCATCAGCACTGGCACCAGCCTTAGCACAAACACTAGCACCAGCACTCGCACCAGCACCAGCCCCAAGAACACCACAAACACCAGCACCAGCTCTAGCCCCAGCACCAGCAGGAACACGAGCATTGCCTGCACATGAACACCACCACTTGCACCAACATCAGCACCAGCCTCACAGCACCAGCTGCATCAGCAACAGCAGTAGCACCAGCACAAGCATTGGCACCAACACTAGCATCAGTACCAGTTGAAGCATGCAGATGCACCGGCACCTGCATCAGCATCACCATCAGCACCAACAGCACCACAGTTAGCACGAGCCTTGGCACCACCATTCGCACCAGGATGTGTGCCAGCATTAGGACCATCATCAACACCAGCACTGGCACAAGCACCAACACCAGCAGTGGCAGCGGCTGCACCAACATTGGCGCCAGATTAGCCAGCATTAGCACCACCACCAGCACCGTTATTATCAGCAGCAATTGCGCCTGCGTTAGCATCAATTAGCAACACGACGCATCAGCAGGCAATAACCGACAGAAACAGTTTTGCCACTTTCAGCCATACCATCCAAAAAAACTCTCCAGCTTGCAAATGTGCATTCACCCTGCCAATCCTATCAAACCGCTTTCTCTCTCAATTTGCTTATGCCAAAAATGCGGCAGATGGAGGCCGATCCCCGCCGGCACGACATAGTGGGGCCCTGTATGTGTGAACGGTCCTCGGTCATGGACTTAAGGAGATCACTTCCTATCGTTTTGCAGCAGGATTCCAGCCAATGTGACGTTGTGCCGTCTTGCAGCAGGGGGCAATGCATGCCTGACATTCACTGCCTAACGAAAACAAAGTCAGTGCATGGTGATATCTGGCCTGATCAGCCAGACGTACCTGCCGTCATGATTCAACGTAACCACATCTAGGGTACATTGATTGTCATCGGTGTTGTTACCCGAGCACTCATGCAGCACTTACAGCACCTTCAAGCCAGTGTTCGCGCAGGCGTGAACATCCAACCCGCCGAGGGTTTGCACATGTGTACATGTACGGCTGCCGCAACGTGAGCCGTTCACATTGACATGCAGTCAGACACTTCGACAAGCAAGCCGACACCAGAGGAGTAACTACTTGAAGAAAGTAGGTGTGGGGTCAACGGCAAAACGTGCGAACGCAGTTCGGGCTGGCCATTCTGTGGCTGCCGACCTGGTGAGCCTGCTCCTTCTTATCTTGCCCCTGACAAGATCGTGAGCTGACCATCGCCCTGGCGGGGCAAAGGTTCGACAGCGCATACAACGCCGCCCAAGACTTGGAAACTGCCGCATTGCAGGTGCTTCGCCCGTGAAAAAACCCGCTCTGCTGACATTGCTGCCTTGCCCCTTTGTGCGTTCCTTCCTGGCACTGCCCCGGGCCTTTGTGGGTGACGAGAGCGGCATGATCCATGCCACAGGTGGGGCGACATTGAAAAGAACTTCGATGCGCCTTGCATCATGCACGGCACAGGTTCCTTTCGGCAACATGCCCATGGAGTGCAACTCATGCTCCTGCTTCGCGACGCACTTTCGCAAGAGCGGGAACCGAAACACGCGCAGTGAGAGCACCGGCAGTAGCGGACGCAGCGCATACATCACGGTGGTCTCCCAAAGCAGCCCAAGCGTCCCCGGCAAGGGGGCGCAACGCAGGCGGCGAAAGAGCAGAACTCGGACGAGATCACTGGGAACGGTGACATCCGCATGTGTCGTCCAGACACATGCGGGAACGGCTGGCGTGTGCTGCGACAGCAGCAGTGCTTGGAGATTGCGTCTCAAGCGCAAGCGAACCTGCCGGCGCGGTCGCCAGCTTCGTCTCTGCGAGAGGCCCACAGGTCGGGACCGCCTGGAGCTCTACCCATGGCGAGGCGTCGCCATGACCTTGGAGGTAAGCTGTTGACTGGCGCGTAGCGGCGTAGCTGAGAGCGTCTGCAACGCAGGGAGCGCGTCCCCCACGACACCCGAGACCTCCGAACCCGCCCACACACCCACACACACTTTTTCAAAGGATGGTCGCACTCATGGCTGGTAATGAAATGGGATGATTTTGATGATGATGACGAAAATAAGATGGAGATTAATGTGCCCAGGCATACAGAACTGGGTGATCCGTGTGGGGTAAGGTTTCTGCCCCGCTACGTCAGACACTAGGAATGACGTAGCACGAGGTGAAATAAAGGTCAACATCAAGATCTGCCAACTGCCCACGACGGGGCCTGGGCGAAGCAGATACGTTTTGAGAGCCTCGGTGAACGGAGCTCCCCCATACACCACCTCCGTCCCCCTGCAGCGTGAAACACACACAAAGGGAGGTGACCCCCCTTAGCCAGAGCACAGCACGCAGACACCCACACACACACACACACACACATAGACAGCAATCAAGCAAGCAATCAACAAAGCAAGCAAGCAATAGCAAGCAAGGCAAGCAAGCAAGCAAGCAAGCTACCGACCAACCGACCAAGCAAGCAAGCAAGCGAGCGAGCAAGCAAACACACACACACACACATACTGACTGACAGGTTGACACCACTCCTTCATGTCACAGCACGGGCCGGGATGGACGCTAAACCGCTAAACCCCAGACGACAGCACAGAGTCACAGAGAACATCAACGTCAACGCCCCGTCGACCTTTTGGATGCAGAGTCACAACACATCTCATCAATGTCGCAGTCTCTTACGCGAAAGAGAGGCGCCGAAGGCCATGTTGTAAAGCATATCTACGGATCGCATAAATCGCTTCGGCTCGAGACGGGCCTTTCCCGCCTTTCCCCCCATTGCGAGATCGGGTGTCCTTTGGACCGCTCTCTGACCAAGGTCGACGAAGAAGCGGTTCCCATCCCCCCCGTCTCCGCCAAGACAACACTCTCAGACGGGGAAATGGCTCATGAGCACGCAAGTCGCTGCTTTTTTCGGTCGGTATCCCAATTCTCTCATCTCATGTCTCGGCCCCCTCTTTCGGAGCTTCTCTGGCCCATCCGGGTTTCCCATTTGGGCGCCCGGCGACAGCGCTGAGGTCGTGAAACAAAAGAAAACTAGGAGGGCCACCCACGGGCGGCCGACGTCTCAGATCCCCGAAGAGCATAGAGAGTCGCTCTGAGATAACTTATCTGCGATGATAGCTACGGCAGATTGCCACGTCATGTGCCACCCAGTAATCAGACAGGCGACCCAACCTAATGGCAATGCGCTCTTGGCGCTCTCACTCCGGATGCACCGCACGCCTGCTGCAGAGGGACTTCCGCGGAGGCAGTGGAGCACGACTCGAGCTGTGCACTGCACGGTGAGGCGCACCTCTTTCGGCTGAAAGCCTCCCCGGCCAAAAGCAAAGCCAAGGCCACCAGGAGGTCCACCTGAAGCTTCCGCCCGCTTAAAACACGGCAGTATAAGGCAAATCACTCCATCGGGCGCCCGGCGGAAGCCACGGCACAGCAGAGCACTGCCAGCGTGAAGCAGGCCCCGGGACTGAAGCGAAAGAGCAGCCAAAGGCCAAAGGACGACGACAATCAACAAGGAAAGCTGCGGCAAGCTGCGGCAAGCTGCGGCCCGTCGCGCCTGCCCATCCCGAAGCCCGAGAGCTGCGAGAAGACCACGCGCTTCTCGATGCCCCACCTGAGAAGGAATGGGGCCTACGTAGGGAATGCAAAGCTGCTTTGCAAGCCTTGCGGCCCTTCCGGCGCGGCCCTTACGCTCTCTGACGCTTCGGAGGCCCCGGCTCTCTCCAAAGCGGACTGTTCACCGGGAAGCTCAGGTTGTACCGGCCCGGCGACAGCCTCTGACACATGGAGCAGATCACCAGTCGCTCACCGCTGCGGCGAAAAAACCGCGCTTTTCGGGCCCGGGCCCGCCAGGGATCCGGCCCCAAAGCTGCCGCACGCGGGGAGCCGCCTCAGAGTGAGGGGCCCTTAGGGCCCTTCCTTGTTGGCTCTGAGTCTCCGTGAGTACGTGGCTAAGCGTTGCAAAGCTGAACATTCTATTACACGCGAACACAGACGAACAGCCGAGCAACCGAAAGAGGTCTGCATGCATGCAGGCGTAACAAAGACGCCGCAGGCATGGCATCGACAGATATAATGCAGGTGCACGGGCAGACACATGAGCAATGTCAGCGTATAGTGTAACCATATAGATAGAAATCTTGATACGCATGCCTTCCTGGTTGCACTACAGGGCAGGCACGGCTCGGTTCGGCAAGAACAGGGAGAGTGCCTACATCCATGGCCTACCCGACCAGGGCCGACACCGGAGTCCGGTACCAGACTTTGAGGTGTTCGAGGAACGTCGCGTCTGGCGCAGCTGGAAATGGATACGATGCTTAAATTTGGTGTTATCTTTTGCCGGAGGCATGAAAGCCTGGGATCCAGCTGGTGATGCCCTCCACCTGGCAAAGTTGACTTTGTGTGGGGGGTGGCGTTTGCCCTTGGCCGCGTTCTCTAGCTCGCCTGGAAGCGCCCGCTGTTGGCGTCCATGCTGATCCAGGAGTAGAGATCCTGGCCGGGATCTTCGGCTTCGGACTTTTCGAGCCACGTGGAGTTCGAGAAAGCAGGGGCAGCGGGGTCCCCGTCGGCTGGCAGGCAGAGCCCTGTCTCGTCCACTTGCATGGAGAGTCCCTGAGAATCCTCCAACCTCGGGTGCGCACAGCAGCCAGGGAAGCGTCTGGCGCGAGTCCCCGCCTGAACTGGTCGGTAAACACGGACATCGACACGAGCCTCGGCAGACTTTACTTCGCCAGGTCGGTGGAACGGTGGAACGTGCACCGAGCTCCCCGGCCCACAGGGCCGAAACTGATCGAAGCCTCGGAGACAGCCGATGGGATGCAGTCATCTCTTCAATGCATCGACACCGGGCTCTCGTTCAAGACGTCCTCCCTTGGTTCCTCTCTCTCCCTCTTTTTTCAAGTATCCCCAGCGAGGCTCCTTCCAGAAGTTGGTGGAAGGCCGGGTCCGGAGTTCGTCGCGGGAGCACGTCTGCCACCTGCAGAAACACTCGTCAGAGCTCTGAGGCATTGGAGTTCATGAGAAGGGAAGTGCGAGCGCCCTCCCCCCGAGGTCCTGAAGTCCTGAACCCTCCCTGCCTGAACCCTCAACCCTGCCCTTTATAGGTGCTACTTCTTGGCCTGGGTGATGCCCGTGCAGGAGTACTGCGCCACCAGGAGGTTGAAGGCCGGGGGGCGGCTCTCCTGAGAACTCCACAGACTCCACACACACGCGGTCTGAAGGCCTGGTGTAGGCCTGGGCCTGGAGGCTCAGAAACAGAGATCTATTCTGAGAGAGTGAGAGAGAGCCATGCAAAAAGAGAGATCGTGAGTTGACGCTGTCGTCCGCAACAGCTCCCGGCTTTTGGGCCCCGGGCCTGGTAGTGGCGATTGTTCGCATTGAAGCGCAGCAGCTCATACCTCGGCTCTCACGCCCCCCCCAAAACCCTTGCAACCCCAAACCCCAAACCCTTTTTGGGGCGGCAACTATAGAGGACACTGAATCAGTCCCTCTCTCTCTCTCTCTCCCTCCCTCCCGTCACAGAGTCGCTGGCGAAATTAGGGAGGCTCCAGCAAGGCCTTCCTCCACCACGATCTCCTGCGGAGCGCACGCCCCCCAAAAACCGCACGCCTTTCAGAAAGCCGCCAAAAGCTCAGCTCCCAGAATTGCCCCCCCCCTTTAAAAAAACCCACAAAGGCCCTCTGAACCCTTAGTTACTTCCCCTCTCCTTCCAGAGATCGTCAGGGCCATATTCGAGGCTGATCTCCTGCACCGCCTCAGACCAACGTGAGGAGAACGTGCGCGGCAAAGGGACTTCTACATAGTCGGAACCGTCGCCCACGCTGAAGGCACACTCGGGTTTCGGCGGAGCCGTGGAGGAAGAGCGCGTAGGCCATCATCAGAAAGAGGAAGGAGCAGGCACTGGAGTGGCAGGCATGGGGCGGCCTCCGGAAGATCCTGTGACAGAGAGGCCGCATCTGCATCTCTCCCTTCTTAACTCAGACTCTGCGCCCCGCTCGGCGCTGCGCCCTCTCTCTGCGCTCCACTGCGCGCCGGGTGCCCGGCCAGAGTGGACATCCGGTGGCGCGATCTCCTTCTTGCTCGATCTGCAGGGGCAAGCGGCCGAACGCGCTTTCGGTTTCGGCCGGGCAGTCGAAGTCGCAAGATTGGAGAAAGGAACGGATCCGACACAGTCGCGGGAAGGGCCTGGTGCAGTCGGCTCTGGAACCAGAGCCTCAGAGACGACCTTCCTCTTGCTGGGCCTCGCTCGAAGGCAGGGACAGAGAGAGAGAGAGAGAACAAAAAAAAGAGAGAGAGAGAGAGAGCAACAGAAAGAGAGAGCGAGAGAGAGCAAGAAGCTCTCTGAGGCTCCCCTCCTGGAGACATGCACTTGGAGGTTTCGCCTCAGACGTCGGACCACGCGGGCTACGTCGCGCGTTTCGCACGTCGCAGCTTCCGGCATAAGACTTTCTGAAGCCCCCTAAGCCCTAAACCCTAAACCCTAAACCCTAAACCCTCAACCCTAAACCCTAAACCCTCGGACTCGGAGGCATCTCCCAGGGTCCCACTGTCGCAGTCTGAGGCCCCTGGCGGCCATCCTGCAGGTTCTCCAGGATGGGGGGACTTTCCGGGATGACGCTGTCATGTGCAGACATTTGCTATGCGGCAAACAAAACGGCGACGGAGGAACACGAATCAAATCGGGGAGGAAGGGAGGGAGGGAGGGAGGGAGGGAGGGAGGGACGTCAAAGAGATGCTGACTGCGTAAAAGGCGTCATGGAGCGGCGCTTGTGGCGCGCCCTCCCGCTTTTTCGCTGCTCCGCTGTGCTCAGCTGCTCGGTGCCGGCAAGGCTCAGCTGATCTGCGCAGCACTCCGTTGGTGCAGGGATCGGGACGCTAAGTGCGCTCCACACACCAAGATGTGGCAAGGCTCTGAAACGCTTCTCTCACAGGAAGTCCATCTGGCGCCTCCCAGGTGCCATGGTGGCACTAAGTCATGTTTGGCCGGGTAATTTTATAAAGTGCCAACGCCAAGGCTTCCCTCGAGTTTATATCCGCACTTCACGAGGCCTTCGTTCGTGAGCCCGGACAGTCTGGAGCGGGACCGGCAGGGCGAGCGGCGCGCAGCCTGATTCTCCGGTCTCGCTTCATTGCGTCTCTGGTTAGACTAAGTAGGAGCACTACCCTAGGCTTGGCAAAGCCGATTCATCATGAGGTGCGATCATCGTGACCGCAACCAGAAAGCCCTGGCGTCTCTTCGTGTGCATTGTGTCCCAGGTGATGCTGACAATAATGGAAAGGCTTATGAACCCCATCACCCAACGCCCTACTAGCCCACACCCTTCAACTTTACAACATATTGTAACTACGATATACGAAAGTCTTGTTGGCGGTGCCTTGCAGCGGATCCGCTGAGTCGAAGGGCGAAGGCCGCGAGAGGTTTGGCAAATTGAGGCCTGGGGATTAGAATTAGGATTTCGCCCGGGGAGGGGGGCGGGGGGTGCTGTTGGGCTGTTTTGCCTTTTGATCTGTTGCTGCGTGGTACATTGTAGCTGTTGAGAGGGGTTTGGGCTTGAAGCGCTACCAGGGGGAGTTTGGGGAGGACCCGGAAGACCCATCCCAAGCTACCCTAAACCCTAAACCCTAACGGCCCTAACAAGCCTGTAAACCCCAAACCCGAAACCCTACAAACCCCAAACCCAAACGACCCAATCTCAAGAAACACGCTGCCTCGCACGGCCTCGGCGGAGTCTTGCAGCATGGCCTCGGCTCGGCGTCGTCCATGTTACAGGAGGCTCACACTCTCGGCTCCCTGCCTTGCTGTTTGAATGTTTTATATAAGGGTTCATCTGGTTTTTTTAGGGTTTAGGGTTTAGGGTTTAGGGTTTTGGGGTTTAGGGTTTAGGGTTTGATAGGGTTTAAGGGTTCATGTGGGTTTTTTTAGAGGGTGTTATGGGGGGGTATCTAGGGCTTCCGAAACCCTAAACACGAGAAGCTGCCCAGGTCCCCGGCCATGCCATAGCATCCTTGCAAAGGCTGAACAGGGAGGCTTTGTTCCCCCGAAAAAACAAGTGCATCCAGGCTGTGCCCTGTGCGGAAGGGGATGCCGCCGTTGGGGCCCCCCAAGGAATGGGGGTCGGGATAGCACATCACCGGTCCTGGGCGAGAGAGAATCAGCAAAAAAGCACGGGACACAAAAGCTCACCGAGCGCCAGGCGAGCCCCGCCGCCCAGCACCGGGCCGGTGGACCTAAGAAAACTTGAGTGCAGCAGCTCGAAAAGGGCCCTGTTGGGGCCCTTTTGGGGCCTTTTGGGTCCCGGCAGCTGGTCCAGGAAGGAGCTCTTGGCCATCGCCGTGAGAGCAGCTGAAAGCAGTTCCAGCAAAGGGTGCTGTAATGACTTAAAGGTGCTGGGCTGAGATCGCGTGCTCTGGCCCTGTGCTGGTCGTTCTGTAGGGGATCTTGTCTTGATGACATGCTCGTATGCTACCTCGCAGAAATCCTGCAAGCATCTCGCTCCAACGCACCATGTGTGTTCACTGCTGCTCTTCGCGGTCGCATCGCGCATCAAGCTTAGTCTCAGAGTACCCCTTTTCGTCCAAGTCTAGCTCTCCGGCGCCGAGCGCAGGCGCGAGAGTGACGGCCACGTGGTGCTACCTCGGAAGCTAAGCAAGGAACCGGAGTTTCCATTTCAGTGACCTACCAGTAAGGGGGATCTATATGATTCAAAGTGATGAACAACATCAGAAGAATCATGGAAAAAATGACAGAGAATTGTGAGTCACAAGCTGGGTAACAGCTATACGGTCGCGAAAAAGCGGTCGCGGCCGGTCCCCCAAGGACCAGGCTTTGCCGGCTTTGCCAGGTCACCAATGCCCGTGATGTCGGAAACGAAAGCAAATTGATCCACTGGGGGCCTCCGCACAGATCGGGACTTCGACTTTCATGAGAGATTCGAGAAAGCGCCGGATGTCGAGGCCGATGTCCGTCGATTTCTGAGTCCAGGACGGCTGCGAAGGACTGTCCAGGGACGCAGGGATTGGCCTGGGAGAGGTTTGCAGAGGGAAAGGGAAATGCCAGCCGAGGCTTCGCCAGGCTTCGCCCTCCAGAGCAGGCCAGGCCACATGTAGGGATGGCCCACCTTGCCTGGGCTGCTCCAGAAGAAGAGCTGCGCGCCAAGAAACGGCCCTCAAAGTGACCCTCCTAAGAGGGCGCCTCGACTGGCAAAAGGCGGGGGCACTCGCGGAGCTGCCTGCCACAAGCGGAACACGCCCGACTTCGGCGCGCCACTTACATTAGACTCGCCGTAGAGACTAGAGAGAGACACATCAAACCTATAGAATTGAGAGAGAGACAGAGATGGGGAAGAGTCCCGTCGGGTCCTTGGCCGCGTTCGCGTAGTTCGCGTTGCCCAGGCCCGGGAGGCCCATCCCTCGGAGAGCAGTCAGAGAGCGACTGCGTCATCTATCTGTCTCTGCCAATAGGCCCTATAAAGTAGTTCCTTTGCCCTAAAGTACTGTAGTTCCTTTTTGGGGTTCATCTATAGAATACTATAAGGTAACCCCAAAAAAGGAACTACTATGCAGACTATGGGGATTATGGGCACTTTTGATTCTGAGAGAGTGTGGGGGGGCCCGGGGCGGAGGAAAGGAGGCTCCGGCCTGTAGGAGGGGCGGCAGGGGCGGCTGGTGCACCGATGCCCAGGCCAGCAAAGGGAAGGCCAGAAGCAGGCCTGGAAGAGCAAACCAAACTTCGCAGCCAGATAGACATTTGACATTCTAACTGCGAAGCAAGACAAACTTGGAACTTTGTCAGCCTCAATCGTGAAATCATCCCTCTCTGCACTTAACTTCTATCCCATGTCAAGGAGTGGGGCTCTTCTCTCCGCCTTGCCGCAGGAGCTGCCGCCGCGGGCGCCGCGAGTAGGTCCAAGTCCTGTCCGGCAGAGTTGCTAAAGGAATAAGAAGCAGAAGTCGCCACCGCCCTGGCCGCCCCGGCTCCTGCGGCAGCGTCGCCGTCGGGGCCATCGGAGCAGAGGACAAGGCCAAGGCCAGCGCTGCCGAGGGCGACAGCGGCGACGGTGCGGCCGCACCCGGTGCACTGGTGCCGCTGGTGCTCGCAGATGCCGCGGCCGGCGCCGGCGCCGGCGGCGCCAAAGCGGTCATCGCCGGAGCTGGAGGAGGCACCGCCACCGGCGCCGGGCTCTGGAGCTCGCCCAGCAGATCCAGATCCGCCGGCGCCGCGCGCGCTGCGGGCGCCGCTGCTGGGGCGGCGGCCGAGGGAACGGTGGCGACTGCAACAGAGCATAACAGAGCGTCGCAGCGTCAGCAAAGGAAGACTCAACTTTTGTTTCGCTCGTCTACCAGACTTGCACTCATGGGAAGCTCGGGGATGCAAGGCAGGGAAGTGGTAAAACGGTCGTCCTAAGCGGAAGATGAAACCTGTACACTGGCGCACGGTCCAGTACACTCCTCAGCTTACACCATCTTAGAGTCTTACACCTTAGCCACAGCAGTACACCTCTCTCTCTCTCGTGCTCCGGGGCCCTCTGCCTGGTGCTGACATATCCAGAAGATCAGCTTCCGGTGCCACAGCGGGCTTCGCCTTCGCCTTCGCCTTCCCGTCCTTCGCATCCTTCGCATCCTTCAAAGGACGAGTCAGTTTTACAGGACTTCCATCAGAGACCCCCCATTCACTGGGCATGGCCTTGGCCTCCTCCGGCGCCTCCTCGCAGAGAAGTGCCCCCCCCCAAAGAGGATTGGATCATGTACCGATGCTTTTGCACCGCCTGCCTCCTTCCGGCTGAAGAGGCGGATGACCTTCACAGTATAGAGGGCACAGCTGTTCGCGGCTTCAGCGAGCTTTGGTCTTATGACAGACCCCCTATCCCCGAAACCCCCAAACTGCGACACCCTAACACCCTAAACCCAAAGCCGTGAAGACCCAAAGCATCCACTGAGCTCTTGAAATGCTCAAAAAACCCGAAAGCCTGTGCCCCCCCCTGGTCCTAGCCCCGAGACCCGAAACTCAAGTCCCTCTTCCTGTCAGTTCCTTTCGCAGAAGTGCCTCCTTGGCCTTCTCGGCACACTGCTGGACCTGCAAGCAGCTGTCAGAAGACCGACTCCACCGTGCATGGTCTACGACGTCTACGATACCATGGTCTGGGGTGTCCCGCATCTCTTCCGCCGGGATGGCTCAAGACTTGATAGAAAATGCCGCTGGGATTCTGAGCATCTTGCCTCGGTCAAGTGGACGATGAGGCTCCGTGCCTGGTGGAAGACGCTGATCGCCACCTCCTGGCGCCGAACGCCCGCTCCCTCCCGCTCCCAATCACGCCCTCAAAGCGACCCAAGGAGCACGGATTTCCTACTCCCAAGATGCACCAACACCCCAAGAACGCCCTCAAAAAGAAAGTCTCCAACCACTCGCTGCTCTGGTCTCTGCTCCTTGCCCGGGCCATCCTTTCGAAAGAGGAACTCCAATGCAAAGAGCACCTCACAGCTCTCGGCTTTCCCGGGCCTTTCAGGAAAGTATCGGCCTCTCCGAATCTCAGGCGGACACTCTTAGACGTGGCTGCCAGGACGTGTCGCCTGGAAAGGGCTGCCACCCTTCCCCCTTCCCTTTGGGCACGACCGAAAGACAGACGACTCCAGTCTAAAAAGATGCCTAAAGTGATGTGGTAGTTATGAACGGTATGAACTATCGCACAAAAAGCTGGACTCGCCAGGTGATGTCACCGAAGAAATCAAATAGTCCGGCCGTTGGAGAAGCTAAGCTCGTCGTAGAAGGCACCTGGTGACATCAGAACCTAAAACCCTTGGGCGAACTCTGGCGAACTTGAAACCACAGGTCGCACGCTAGTACTTCTGAGAGGCCAGATACGGGTTATACGGGTTTAGGGCGCCATCTTTAGCATCTTCCCACAAAAGCTCTGATATGGCGGCTACTCCACATCGCCTGGCAAAGGAAGAGCTTAGCAGAGCCTCATGTAGCAGGAAGCTCTTAGTACGCCTATTGCTGCCGGCAAGCTGTTCAGCGCCACGGGCTTCAAGCCACCGATGGCTGTCCACAGCTTCTCCAACTCCTGCGTCGTGGGCCGCACCTCAGAGAAGAAACACAAAGCCACTCCCAGGCGGCACGGGGCCAAGCTCGCAAGGGCCCCTCGGGCTCGCGCCCGTGCCGCTGGGTACTTCTGGCAGAAGTCCGAGATGGCGCCCACCGCCTCCTGCCTGCGACGGCAGCGACAGAGCGGCAGAGTGGTCTTCTGGTCTTCACTCTATGCTATGTCTCTTCCTTGGTTCCCGCTCTCTCTCTGGTGCCGCAGCGCAGCCTCGACCTCGGCGAGACGGCCTCCAGGACCTTCTTGCTTGCCGCCTCGGCCTTCTGCTCTTCGTCAGGCTCCTCTTCGTTCGGAGAAGGGAAGGAGAGAGAGAGGGCGCGTGGAGAGAGAGAGAGAGAAGGGAGCTTTCGACAGGAGGGGCCGGGGCCCCGCCCCGCCAGGGCCTCCTCCAAACCCACGGCAGAAGCCACGAAGGACTTCAGGTCCCCGGCCATCTCGCTCAGGTCCTGCCACTTTAAAGAGCAGAAGCGGCGGGGAAAGATATCTCCGTGCCCCAAGGCCCCACTTCCAGCAGAAGGTGTGACACTTGCATCATTCCCGAGTCATCACCATCACCACAGCCGAAGAGCG
Source organism: Symbiodinium sp. CCMP2456 (assembly GCA_905221635.1). Classification (NCBI taxonomy): domain Eukaryota; class Dinophyceae; order Suessiales; family Symbiodiniaceae; genus Symbiodinium; species Symbiodinium sp. CCMP2456. Next base: position 15,196 of record CAJNDV010014692.1, read on the forward strand.
ACGGAAGGAAGAAGAAACTGGGCTTCTGTACAGTGGTCAACGTCACCCTCCCCGTCATCTCTGTACTCGAGCCTTATCCGTCCTTATTCACCAGATGTCACCAGCACCACAACTCCACCGATTTGGCACCTGACCTCGCGTGAAAACATCCCTGTGATGATAACGTGTCTTGTTACCCTAGTGCCGCTGAGTGCTACCATTCTGCTGAGCATGTCCAGCTTGGTACACGGTTCCCCAAGCCCTGTCGGCACTGTCCTGCGTTGCAGCATCGAGGACGTCCCCAATGCTGAGTGCGACGTTGTCGAGAGCACTGCTCACAGCAGGGTGGGCCCTCAGTCATCGGTGTGTCGGCTGCAGGCGCTATGGAACAAGGAGCTGCTGTGCTAAACTCTACGTGTCAAGTCGCCCCATGTCTGCGAAGGAGGGGATCGACCCCCACAATGAAGAAGATTCTGCCTGAAACACCGGAAAGACCGTCTCTTCTAAGGTGAGCCGTGTCTGCGGAACAAGCATCGCCTTAAGTCAACAACGATGTAGCTAGTATACATGCTTGGGCCTGCGTGCTCCGTTTTGGGAAAAAGACGACTCGCGGAATACTCTGTTGGAAATGACAATCGCGGCGCTCTTGCGATGTCTTTCGATTCAGTGAATGCAATGCACGGGCCATCTGCGTGGGACCTGTCAGCCTGAGCTCGAACTCAGAGCAAAGATGCGTCCATATGCGTCCCATCTGGCTAACAAAGCTCGGAAAAACCCTGTCCCGAAAAGACCCGGGGCTTCGAGAACCCTTGGCCGGGCCTCTTCCGGTGCGCAGGTCCTCCCCCCAGGCGCTGCATCCATGCGTTTATCGTGACTGGCTATCTTCGGGCGTTCTACTCCTGACACTCCTTCTAGCTTGGGGCAAGAACAAAGCATACACGAGAAAGATTAACATCAAGGAATGGCGCCATGACGGTGCCCGATTCACACTCGAACTTCAGGCAAACCCTGGTGTGCAGTTCAACTGTGTGTGTGACTTTCACTCAGACCTGAGCTCATCAGAACTCATCTGACAACGTCAAGAGAAAAATACTGCAATGGGGCCTTCAATGAGCTGGCTGACCTTGTTGGCTGGTGTACGAAAAAGAAGGATCAGCGGCTTGCAGACTGTAGTAAACAACAGCGAGGATCATCAATATACAGCGAAGATTGTAGCGGATTGTTTACGTTCTTGATCACTGCAGGTAATTATAATTACGTCCCTTGGCAACCACTCTGGAAGGTAGGTTGCCCCCGTGCACAGTCTAAAGTAAGGGAAAATGTACTGCTAGAGCATCCCGTTTCCCACACACACACACACACACACACACCCCACCACGACGACAACCAGAACAACGCTCACTCGTTCACTCAACTCAAGCTGTTCATTCCTGAAGCCGCCTCTCCACAGGGTCCAGGCAAAGACTTCGCTGGCGATCAAACATCCGGACAGCATTGCCGAGGATGGCACCTCACATCCTACTGCGGTCAACTAGTGACTAGTGATCACCAGCATTGACGGTTTTCTTCGTCTCCGTCAAAGCAGGGATGGCAATCTGGATTCTTAGGCCGGCTTGCAATGTGTCAATACTACAAGCAACAAAGCAGCAATACCCGGAGCTTGTAGCATTTTGTTTCAGCATAGCGAGACTCCGTGTGCCCAGAACGCAATCGGTTTGCAGATCCTGTGACATCACTGATGGAAAATCGTTCTGCTGCAGGCGTGGTTGCGTGAAACATGCGCAAGGCTTTCTTGCATCTTCATCATGACAACACCAGTCGCTGAATACTGCTCAGATATCAAGTGGTCAAGCCAGCTGGAGCTGAATGAGCTTGTTTAGCAGATGCCGCGGGAAGCAAAACACAAAGCATCACATACAAGTGTGCACGTGCACATGAGCTCAACCACACCCACACCCACACCCACACTCACAGACACAAACACACAGACAGACACACACCTGAACACCCGCGCACGGACGCACGCACACAGAGACTTGCACACAAGCACACTCACACAAGCCCACACTCACACGTCCGCATATAGATAGATAGATAGATAGATAGATAGATAGCTAGATAGCTAGATAGCTAGATAGCCAGATAGCTAGATAGATAGATA
>CAJNDV010014692.1:30747-69003 GCA_905221635.1 Symbiodinium sp. CCMP2456
CTAAACCCTAAACCCTAAAACGTCTTCGCTCGAACGGAGGAAGTCTGCGATACGGGCCCGGGTACCGGGCCTTCAGGCACCCGAAGCAAGCGCGCTCCTCACGATGAGGGCTCCGGCTCCGGCCTACGACCTACGAAACCCTTTGAAAGTCCCAGAGGGTTTATAGGGTTCACTGGGTTTAGGGTTTAGGGTTTAGGGAAAACCCTCAAGCCCTATCACATGCACTTCGTAAACACCTCCACAGCCTGCAACCACCAAGCCAAGTACGTCTTTGGCTTCAAGCGTTCGACCGCTCGCACACCACGCCTGGACCACGATCAAGTCGCGGCCTGATGAAACCGCGGTTAAACTGAAAACGTGGAGACTCAAAGATGATGCCTCTCGTCGGGAAGTTCATGTCACCCCTGTCTTCCGAATGCTACTGATTTTTCAGCTTGCATGCAGGCCTTGTGTCCAAAACCAAATGAGGTCGAAACCGTTTGATGTGTACCATGCCGTCTGACAAGTCTGACATGCGATCATGTGTGGTTCTGCAGCCGCCTTGCTCGCAGGCGCCCCAAACCTTGGGGATGTGGTCGCCGGCGTCCGGAACCAACGCCAGACGCGAGAGCACCTGGCAAATGCAAGGGAGCTTCTCCTGGGCGAACCTGGTCGCAGACAGCGCCTGCAGCTCGAGCGTGCACTCCGGCTTCCCCTTGGCGTAGCGGATGACTACCTGACAGAGGCTGCAAGGCACTGCAAGGACTAGCAGCAGACAGATGTCTAGCTGGCGACGTCATCGAGGTAGTAGTAGGAGTAAAGAAGAACTCGCCGACTTAGTTACTGCAGTGGTCATGGCCAGTGGTCATCATCACTGGCAGCTGCTCCAAGAAGCATCTCTTTGCAACCGCCGGAGGCACGTAGCAGCGCTGCTGGTCAGAAGAAGCAAAGGTGGAGAGTCACACTCGCTGAGTCTCATCATAGACGACGACCGTCACAACAACCAAAACACGGTCCTTCCCTATCAACTTTGGATAAGCAAGACTCAAAACCTACGAATGTCCTATTGGAGAATTTGAGAACAGCTTGGACATGAATGTTGTTCTCATCTGTCAGACAGGCTCAAAATTCAAAACACGTCTTATTCCATTATTGGTGTTGTTAGGATCGTGCACTGCTAGAAATCCACTATATCCTCTAAGTCCTAAGTTTACCACCTTTGCTTCCTAAGGCTTCGCCTCGGCATACTGAACAAGATCTTGCACATAATTAGGTAATTTCTTCCCGGGACTCGCTTTGGATTGGGTGAGGTTGTTGGTTAGGTTAGATGATGCAGCGGATGGCCGATTGGGCTGAGCTGGCTGGCCGGTGGTATCTTAAAACAGGCTCCCCCCGGCCGCAAGATCTGTGGCCCGGGCGATGTCGCGATCTGCCTGAAACCAGGAGCGCACAACTTCTCGCAGAAGGACTCTTCGTGCTGCCCGTGCTCTGCCTCATCATCGTCCGGCACGGCGGAGCCTTTCAGCACTCCTCGATTGACCTAAGCACATCAGAACATATAATATATATATATATATATAGTGTATATATATATATATACATATATATATAACATACATATCATATAATATCTATATATATATATATAGAACATAATACAACCGATTCAGGCTTGTCTGGCACACCAGCGCAGCCGGGCCCCTTGACATGCTTGAAGCGGCCTTTGCCGATCTCCACGCCGATGCTGAGGCCCTGAAGCGTGGCAGGTGCACCGGCTAAGCCGCCGGCCCCCAAAAATCCAACCCCCGATCCCACCAGGCCTCCAGGGGTAGAGGCCTGATCAGAGTTTTGGAACGACAAGGGCAAACCCGGCCCCCTTAAGACGAAAGGAAAGCCCCTGGCGGCAGCCCGGGCAGTGGTGGGAAATCGCGGGCTGCTGGCACCTCCGGAGAAATTAAAGCAAATACGAACAGACTGGGCCACGACTGGGGAGAACTCGCGACGTCTCAGAGCCCGACGCCCGGCCGCCGTGCCGGTGCAGGGGCCTGGGAATGGGAGCATTGCCAGAAGCACAGAAAAGAGCGGTGTGCCGTGCGTGCTCGCTTGCCTCCTTGGCGTCTGGTCGTCCTGCCATGCACCGCAGGATGAGATGGTATTGAGCTGACGGGAGTCTATGGACACGCGGATGGATCTCTAGGTCTAACATCTCTCGCAAGGATGTGACTCTCACTATGCCTCAGTGTTCCACAAACATTTGCGAAGATGTGGTTCGCAGTACATGCTGTCTTAGACGAGAAACCACCTCAGGTACCACAAGGAAATACAAGGAATCTGTGATGGGCAAGTCACCTCGCCTGCAATGCCACTAAACAGCAAGCCCAGTAACAGTCCTTAGCAAAAACCATGTCATAGCAGCAACTACACTCTCCACATCTCTCCACTCTCCACTTCTTGTTTTCGCTTCTGGGTCCTGCAACTGCCTTGGCCTTGGCTTTGGCCTTGGCTTTGGCTCCTGGGGACGCCGCCGTACCTGGGAATGGGATTTTCTTACATATCGGGTACTTGGGGCCACTTGGGCTTTTCTTCGGCGCCGGGTGTCGAGAAGAGGATTCCTTCACTCGGAGACCGGGAACCAGCCGCTGAAATTAGGGGTTTCTTTCGATCTGCCGACGAAAGTAAAAAGGAATCACCGGTGTCACCCCGATCATCACCGACATCATCGGCGTCGCCGCACGATCGGCCACCACCGCAGCAGCAGGCACTAGCCGCACTAGCCCGTGCATGTAGCGATCGCGAGATCTTGTCGCCAACACAGAACTCAGCCTGAAAGTCTGAGGAGCGGGATTCCGGCATTCCTTCGGCAGATTCCCTCTTCCCTGCAAGCGCACAGCTGGCCCCCACTGAACCCTGAACCCTAAACTCCTAAACGAAGGGACTCAGGGCGCAGCGCATCATGGCGAGGCTGGGAGGCCGCGAGAAAGTCGACGTTCGCGCGTTGGAGCCAACTTGCCACGGCCGTGTCAAGATCTCAGGGCTTTTCTTGGTTGTGAACAGCTTTTTTCCGGCCTTTTTTCAGGAAGCGACTGAGTTCTACTGGCAGTGTGCATGTTCGTCTGTCCCGATTCCCCTGCCAAGCATCCCTGTAGAGAGAGGGAGAATGGAGCATGAACTAACCAAGAACCTGAGATAGAGATAGAGAAGGAGACAAAGAAAGGTGGGCAAACACCCTGTGATCTGCCACAGGGCAAGACTCGGAGATGATGAGTATCTTTCAAGGGAGCGGTCGGAGTACGAAGCCGTGTGGAGCGCAACAGTAGCTGCCTTGTCATTGCGAATGAATGCCTACATTGCGGCCCGACAAGTTTAGGGGACAACAATGAGGCTTGTGGATTGGGGTCTGCGCCAGTTGCGCGGCTGGGGCATGCTTTGATGAGTCTCGCCAGTCACATGCCTTCACAGCCTCGGAACAATCCCCGCAGGGACGTTGAAGCAGCTACTCCCTGGAACTGGAACTCAGAGCGAGTCGAAGAGTTAGAACCAGAGTCCGAGCCGGAAACATGCCAAGCTAACTGTCAGCAGGACACCTTCCGCACCGCCTTCAAGCGACTTTATGGGACGTCTCCCACCATGCGAGCGCGCAACCAACTTTTGACAGCCCGGCGAACACGGCGACGTCGGGGCTTCTGCGAAACCCCATCAAGCCAGAACGAAGATGGCGTAGTCGTAATCGTAGCCTGGATCGGACAGCAGCCGAAACCAACAGCACCTACGACGTTCCCTTGCAAAGAGCGTTCAAGAGCAATCCAAGCAGCCCGAGCTGATCGTCCATGGGCAATTCTCGTGGCAGGTGTGATCTGAACCAATGAGACCACCCATTCCGCCACTGCTGCCCCAGTGGTGCTGCGATCACAGGATGAAAGAGCATGATACCAGCATGACGCCTTGCATCGCCTTGCACAGCCTTGCACCTCCTATACGAACCTTGCAGAGCAAAGCAGGCCTGCTCCGTTCGCATTTCTGCGTCCGCCATCGGCCGCGCAGTCTTACCACAGGTGTTGGACCCGAGAAACTGCGTGTCGTACTGGGTGCCTCAGTGGTACACGAGCCTTCAGTAAGGGCGGCTTTTAAAGTGCGGCAAGACACCTAAAGAAAGGGGGCCAAGTCGCCAAGGCCAGCCCCAAAGTTTCCGGACCAGTTGATGTCGACGTTGACAGAGAGCCTGTTGAAGTCCCAGTCCCCGTTCTCGTGATTTGAATTGACATAGAGCTTGTCGGTGCCGTCGATGGTGTTCTTAATCAAGGGCTCGTTCTTGACCAGGGTTCCCACGTCAGCACCTGTGGTCTCCACAGCCATCTGGAACTTCTTTTCCGCAAGTCCCGTGGTGCAGGTGTTGCCGATCGTGAACCAGCCCTGCAACGTCTTCGTGTCCACCAACTTCCAAGAGCGCCATCCGAGCGCCTACGGGGTCGACTGTTGCCCCCATTTTCCCCAGCCCGCCTGGTCCCGACCCCCGACCCCCTCCTTGCCCTCGTTGTGGCAGACGATCAGCAGCTGCTTGGCCTGTACCTTGTTGAAGACCTCCAAGTCCTTTCCAGGCACACAATTGACAAGGGAGCAGGGCCTCTGTAACTGTAGGGTGGGCATGGAATGGCATGGAAGCTTTCTTGTGAACGCAGCGCCGGTCCTTGTAGTCCCGAGTGAAGCGTTCTTCCGCCTTGTCGCTGGCCCCGCCCAGGCCCGTGGCGGACTCCCAGAAGTCGGTGTTCACGTATGAGACCACGTTGCCATCGTTCGTATCGACGTTGAGGGCGAGGCGCCAGTCGCCGGAAGGTGTTGTGCCGAGCCCCGAGAAGTCCAAGCCGGACGTGCCGCCGCCGGACTGCTGCTGGCAGCACGAAGCAACACACCTTAAAGTCTTAAAGCGGAAGTCTTTAAGCTTTGCAGTTTCAGGCAGGGCCCCACTGTGCCCACTTCTCAGCTGAGACACGCTTTGGCCGGACTGTCTGCAGGCAGGCCCTCGAAGTTGGCCTGCACGTAGCCTGCGCTCCCGGCCTTGTTGGCCGGGACGTGGCAGCTGGGCTTGTTGGGGATGGTGGAGAGCTGCAGCGGGAGGTCGCTGTCGGCCTGTCCACTCATATCCTGCGCCTGGCAGCTGTCGATGGCGCTGGCCCGCTTGGACTCCTCGAGATTGAAGACCTGAATGATGCACTCCATGCGCAAGATGGCGCGCCACTCCTGGCAAAGACAAGACCATCGTTGACACCGGCAGAGTGGGAGAGTTGCGGACACCCCGACCTCACCTTACACCATCATCCCAAGCAAGGTCTTGGATGCTCACAAACTCAGACGAAGCCTTAAGACAAAACTCCAGCAGGACCACAGCTTCCGGCGTGCTCGCTCACTCGCTCGGTCCTTCTTCAAGCTGTCCAGCTCGGACATGGACGAAGTCTGGACAGACTCGTAATTCGCGACAGCCTTGTCGTAGCACGTTCCGGAAGCCTCGCACTTGCTGGTTGCCGCCTCATAGTGGGAGCAAGAAAGACTATCCATGGCATCCTGCACGCTGTCGCAGTTTTCCTTCTGGCTTTCGTAAGTCTTCAATGCGACGGTGCACTCGGGCCCCTTGTCTTCCAACTCCTTCTTGGCTTTGGCGCACCCCTCCTTCAGCTTCTTGTACTCTGCGAGAGTCTTCTGCGAAGCCTCGATCAGCCGCGTGTGGTAGGCCTCGAAAGCCTCACCAGACTTCACTTCACAAGAGTCCTTGGCGCTGTACATGGTCTTCTCCAGTGCTTCCAACGCCTCGCATGTCGTCTTGGCGGTGCTTGTCACAGTTTTTAGCTCGGTCTGGCAGGTGTTCTGTGCATCCAGGTTCTGCTTCTGCGTCTGCCGACATGTCTTGTGTGCCGCGCTCTTGGCCGTGAAGTTCTTCTCGAAGGCCGAGGAGCTCCGTTGCATCTCTTGGCCACCGCAGTCGGACATGGCGTTGCCCGCGTTGGTCAGCGTGGCCTGCCACAAGAGTCTGAAGCAGGCCGATCGTTATACTGCAGGAAAAGGGCTCCCCTCAAGCCAGGCATTCTGAGGGCTGCAACCCATGCCCGATGAAAGCTAGGCTGCAAGCTATGCGCCCCTCTCCCTTTTCATACTTTTGCCAGCCAACACACGGTGCCCTCTCCCAAACCCACATCTCAAATATCTCAAAAGCCTGGAGGCCCTCCAACGTCTTCTTGATCGAGGGCTTGGCATCGTTCAAGAGCTGCTGGATCTTGTCCACCAAGGCCTCATGTACAGAAAAAAGAGCGTGCAAGCAGATCTTCGCAAATGCCTGTCGAAGACCCAATGTCCAATCTATTACTCGCCTATTATTGTTCGGCTGTGAGACCTTGCCGAGGTTTGGGGCTTGGGCCCGGTCCTCCCGACAAATCGAATGGGAGTTGGGGACATAGACCCTCTGAATAAGGTCCCTTTTAAGGGAGCCCAAAGTAGGGTTAAGAAGGTCCCCCTTTAAGGGGTCTTCCTAATACTCCCTAGGACCGAAGCCAAGGCAGCCAAGGCAGCCAAGGGCACCTTGGTCTCGGGGCTGGAGCGGCCCTTCGAGGCGCGCAGGGCCGTCACCAGCGTGTCCTCGAAGTCGAGGTCGCTGACCGGCACCTGCAACATGCGGGCACTAAACAGCGGGGCGCAGCGTGATTGCGATGCCTTGCTACGAAGTGCAAGGCAGCTCGCGCCTTCAGCAAGTTCAGCGAGCCCTGTTTCAAGGCGGCTCCCACCACGCATAGTGCCAGGAACAGCTTCATTTCGGGAGGGCGGAGGGGGGAAAAAAACAGGCACTGAGCGCTTGAACTTGGCGCAGGCCTTGAGCAGTGCAAGGGCGGCCGTGGGATTCACGCTAACGGCTAACGTACCGGCTGCCGGCTTATCACCTCTTGTAGTCCAGTAGCCGCTCAGGTTCTGGGCAGCCCCACGAGAGACGGCCCCTAGTCCAGTCGCAGAAGCGGGCAGAAGTCGAAGTGCACTTCATTGAAAAAAAGGAAACAAAAACACCCGCTCCTTTTTCTCCTCGACCGGCTGCGGAGCGCTCCAGCGGCCTTCGAGTCCCCGCCGCTGTGCGGTTTCCGCGGGCTCGGCACGGCTCCTGTGGGACCCTCCTGTGGAGTCGGAGCACAGATCTCTACGAAACTTGGGCGATCGCGGACTTTTCTCGGCGCCGGCGAGCCCGGCGAGCCCGGCGAGCCCGGCGTCTGGTTGGCGCTACAGCGCCGCGCCCCAGAGCGACGTGCTCGGATCGAATGCTGAGGAAATCCTCCAGCCAAGGAGCCACCTGCGAGCTGGCTCTCCGTCTCTCTGAAGCAGAGTTGGGAAGTGTGCAGGATTGCTGCAGGCGTGTGGCTCTGGCGCTTTTTGCGGCGAACGTCGTATCCACCGAACTCGCGCGATCTACATTGCACGGCTACTGAAACGGGGGAAAAAAGACAGGCCATCGCTGCCAACGCAGCAGGCGCGATTAGCCAATGTAACCAGTTCAATTGCCCCTCATTCCGGAGTTGCTCGGATGTTTCACCGAGATCTCATGTAAACAGCTCCACAGAAACGAAAGTTGACGGAGTGGGGGCCTATGCAAGACACGACCCGAACGTCTGCTTGCCTGACCGGAGTTGCAGCACGAGCGATTTCCACAAACCTCTTGGGCTTCTACAAGCATGCTCATTGTCAATGCTGATTGTGCAGATTGAACTACATATGAGTCTTGTTGAGTAGTACGAACTGACCGGTGATATGACTTGAACATGCTGCACTTGTGCTTGCAACGACTGCAGAATCCTCCTCCTCCTCCTCCTCCTCCTCTTCCTGCTGCAACTCCGACTCCTACTCTTACTCCGACTCCTCCTGCTACTGCTGCTGCTGCGAGGGCTACTGCCAGAGCTACTGCTGCTACGACGACGACGACGACGACGACTACTACTACTGCCACTGCGACTGCCACTGCCACTGCCACTGCCACTGCCACTGCCACTCCTGCTTCTGCTTCTGCTACTGCCACTGCCACTTCCACTGCTGCTCCTGCTCCTGCTCCTGCTCCTGCTCCTGCTCCTGCTCCTGCTCCTGCTCCTACTCTGCTACTGCTACTGCTACTACTGCTACTGCAACTACTGCTACTGCTACCGCTACCGCTACCGCTACGACGATGACAACTACTACTGCTGCGACCACGACTATGACTACGACACCGATATACTACGACAGCGACGACACAGCAGGAAAATACAACTGTATGAACAAGGGATGACAGATCTCGACAAGGCATTTCGCTTCGCTGTCTGCTGCAGCTCGTGCCAGCGGCAGCGACATGTTTGGTCGGCGGTGCCCTCGCTTAAGTGGGCTGAGATGAATGAATTGTTGCGCGCGTGTGTGTTCCTGGGGGGGGAATCAGACTTGCAGGTCCAAACGAATGCTCTTCACTTGCGATGCTTCTGCCAAGGTCCAGGAAGACACGCGAGGCAAAGCCCTAGCCATGCCACAATCAGAAACAGGGGTGAGACAAGTAATAATCGTGAGGTGTCTGCCGAGTCTGCTTCAAGATCTCAGAATCGGAACGGAACTAGTGCAAACAGAATGGCTCGGACTAGCTCAAAAACGAAGGCAATTCGGCCATGACTCCCTCAAGGATCCCACATATTATGGGGCTCCTGCTTCGTGTGAGAAGAACAAAGACAGGAAAGGCTCCGTGTATCGAAGTGCGGGAGCACAGTGCTCGTGGCTCAACCGACCCCCACACCGAGCGGTCTGAACTCACAGACTGAAGACAACCCGTGATCCACATCCTCCCTGGCTCGCGCCGGCTTCACCTGGGCTCCACAGCGCTGTAGCGAGAGAAGAGGAGAAGAGCCATAGAGTAACAATATCTTGGTAATCTCAATGATAGCATGACTTCAATATAATAGTATGACCAGTCTCTGGACTTTTCCCAAACTGGCCTGCAGAGGTCTTGTTCGCCTCCTGGACCACCAACTCCCAATCCTTAGTGGTGCAAACTTTCACAAGGTCCCTCAGGTGCATGTTGGGGCATTTGCCATGCAAGTCCGAGGTTCCGCTTCGGACAACGTCCGCACCAGGCAAGCCCACGCCCACTCAAAGCTTACCTCCTCACCATTATAAAACCTGAGACGCGCCATGCCGGGAAGACAAGCTGCCACTTCATCATTATCATCCTCATCCTCCAAAATAAGAGCCTAGTAGAGCACATAAGTTCATGAGGTTCAACTGTTCAACCATAATCATAACCATAACAGGTATCCTTGATGGTGACACTAAGATGTCTTACTGGAGGCTCATCCGAACGGGATCTGGCAGGGTGCAGACGAGGTCTCCCGCATCCGATTTTGGGGGGAGTGCCGACTCGGCTCACAGGCAAGACCAACCGGCTCAGAGTTTAGAGCACAAAGGTTCAGAGCTCAGTTTTTAGGACGTATAGGGTCCACGAGACTTCGAGTTGGAAGTTTAACCGCGCTGAGAGTGTATAGCACAGCCCGTTTATGCATTTGGGAAAGCAAATTAAAGGGGTGTATAGGTTTTTCGTTGCCACGGAGGCGGTGGGAAGCGGGACACGGGACGCGGGACGGGGGACGCGGGACCTGTGACGCTCGACGCGGGACCCGGGACGCCGGATCCCGCCAAGGCACGCGACACGCGGCACGTGGGTCTATCTACTTCAGGGTCAGGAAGCCGGATTGTAGCCGCCGTCGCCTTCGAGTGGGCAGCGGTCGGGCATTGCGAATCCGCAGCCGGTCGCGAGCCGCGGGTCGCGGGGCCGCACAGGCTCGCACAAAGAAAGTTGAGGTACAGATGTTGGTTGGCGAATCTAATATGAAGAACCGGAGTCGCCAAATGAGGATATATAGTAACTATAGTAAGCCCCCAGAAAACAAAACGAACAAAAAAGCACAAGTCTTGGCCTGCGGACACGACTGGTTCTATGCTCCGCTCCCGTTCGCGTCCTGCAGCATGCAAGTACCTGAGAGGTGGGCAGTGGGCAGCGGGGGGGCGGGCAGGGTCGCGCTTCACTTATGTGTGAGGCGAGCAGAGTTGCAGGGGCCAAGGGGCATGTTGGCTGCGAGACCCTGGGTTTTCGCTGGGCCGAAGACCTCGCAAACAGCTGGGCGCTCTCTCTTTTTGGGGCTTGGCCGGCCCTTCTCTTTGGGCGTCCGGCGAGGGGGCGATCGTGCGGCGCCAGCGCAACCCCCTCCCACCTGCAGGAAAGGTCCAGAAAGCCACAGCACCGGCTGACCCTGAAACGGCCCGTCCTGTCCCTGAACCGGGCAGCTTCGTTTGTGGATCGGAAGTTGACGAAGGCATACCGACTGGAACGCTTTTGTCGGTACCTGCAGGGGGGGGGGGGGGGGGGCCCGGGGGGGGTTCTTTTCTGGCGAGTTTGCACTCGGACTCACGCGAGGCCTGAAGGGCAGGTAAAGGAAGTCGATGCCATCTGCAACAGGGCTCTCTCACTCTCGTCTTGCCGTCCCAAGCTTCCCTTCGCTCTTTTTAAAAAGCTCTACACGATGTGTGGGAGCCCAAAACAAGACACATCTCTGAGGATGAGGACCTCTGCCTCTCCTTGTCCCTGTCCGACCCTTCAGCTTTCAGCTGCCACCTCGTGCAGGCTGAAAGAGCTGCAGCAGGCGATGTGGTGTACAGCGAGCGGGGATGTTCTGGACGATGAAGGTGAGAACCTAACAGAGGACAGGAGAGAAAAAACAAGCCGTGACCGCCGTGTTTAGCAACTGAAGGCGGCGGGGCAAATCGGCCTGCCGATTTGCTTGCTGTCCAGTCTGTCCAGCCTCCGCCTCCAGGTCAAAACCAAAACCACCCACAGCCCGGGTGTTTCGAGCCTCCAAAGCCCTCGGCCTGACCCCAAAGCAACTGTGCTGGCAAAGGCGGACGGCTCGGGGCGATGGGACCCCTTCCTCAGCTCACTTTAAGTGCTCCTATAGCTCAAAACAAGAGCGTCTTGAGATATACCAAGGATCCGTAATCATGCACCTCCCGACGCCGAGAGAAAAACGGCTCAGAGCTGTGCGCACGGAGGCCCCGGCCTCCTGGATATCCGACAGCACATACTGCGGCGTCCACGGAGGGATCGAAGAAGAATTCACCACGTGGTCCTCTGAAGGATCGTCATGATGTGTTAAACACTGCTATCGGGTCAGGCCCTAGGCTTTGACAAGGTCTGCCCTCTTCCGAAACATCCAGCCAACGCCGCAAAGAAAAGAGACTCACGGACACAATAAAGCGGCACACAAAGACCAAAGCACATTCGGCTCTTCGTGCCTGATGCCACGGGCCTGCATAGGTATGGTAACCTTGCTCTTGCAGATCCAGGATGGAAGGCCATCACTTCCGAAACGCATTCAGGCCGAGAAGCCCCAAGGCTGCCACACCTTGAATCATATGGCATATGGCATTCGAGATTCTCCCGTGACTCTGCACCACTGCTCAGATCCGGGCAATTGGCTGCTGGGGCATATGTCCCATCAATTGTCCCATGCCTGGCTTCTAAGGAATGCGAGCTACCCAACACATGTCTTCGGATTCTATGGATTGACTGTTTTGGCTCCAAGTTGCCCGGGCCCTGCATCGCGGACATTCTGCCGAACCTGCCGGGGACCTGCTCAGATGGCCACAATAAGTCGCAAAGCCCCGCGATCCCTAAACCCCTAAGGCCGTAAACCCTGCAAAGCCGGACAGCCTTGCGAAGCCTAAGGGCCTAGCCCCTAGCTGCCTGGCCTCACCGAGAACATTTGAGGAACCGGAGGGTCTGAACCTGCCAAGGCGTGAGCGGAATGCGGATTGGGGACGGAGACTCAAGTGCAAGCAAGGACGAAGAAAGAACTTTGGACCGAAGGCGTCTCCAGCACTCGATCACAAGCGCAGGGCAGGAACACCTACCACCACCTTAAACCACCACCACCACCACCAATGATGGACCGAAGCACTAGCTGCTAGTGTCTAGCACAACTACTACTACAACGCCGATTGCAAAACCAACATGGCAAGACGAATAGGGGCTCAATGCAACAGTGCCTGCCCTCTTCCGGAACACCGGCAGAATTGGAGGCATCAGCAGTTGACGCCGCGCTCCGGGCATTGGTGGCGGGCACACGTCGCCTCGTTCCACCATCACCACTTCCATGCATCTAGAGGCTATCTCTCCCCAACCCGATCCAAACCTTGCGTGGTTTCCTTAATCCCGTGTTTGCCTCAGGTTTGGATCGGGCGAGCAGTCTGCACGTCTAGGTGCATTTGAAATTTGAGCCGGAGCTCTGACCATCGGCGAGCACTGCGCCCTTCCACAAGCAGAGGCAAAGGAAAGCGGGGGGGGGGGGGGGGGGGCGGCAAAGGGGCGGCACCTGGCATGGCCCACCTCGGCCTCGGCGGAACCTCCTTGCCTCGGCCGCCGGCCCAGCAAAAAGTCCTCTCTTCTTCCTGCTCAGAGACGCCGACCGAAAAGACTTCTCTTCAGTTCTCTTCTGTCTAAGGCTCGCAAGACACAATTCGCACCCCGTCCATGTGCGCGACGCCGCTCGGGATTTTGCTGTCGTCCTGACTGTCACTGATATCAATCAGCATGCGACGAGTCTCGAGAACGCTGATCATTCGCAAGACAACCGTTGCATGACGCTACAACCATGACAAGTGGGCTTCGGACAACGAGAAATAACACTGACAGCAAGACTACCGTGAGCACAGACAGATCAAACAGCAGCAGCAATGATAGCCGTGATAAGAACGACTCTGGCGACGATATGAACAGGTTAATGGCAAGAACGATCATGAAAAACTTGACATGATCGCTTCAGGCATGGCAGGAGCAACAGTCGGCGTGTTCCCTGTTTCTCCTCCGCCTCCCCCTGGTAGCAAGAACGGAACTCAAGTCAAAAGAGGAACAGACAACGTGCTGTGCGAGTAACACGTCAACTACTCATGAGAGAACTCGCGGCTGTTTTGATGACATTGCTGCAGGCATTGAAAGGCCTGTGAGGTTGGCATTGACATGTGTTGCACCACTTAAGTGCCAATTCAGGACTGCATCCTTTGGACATCGGGCTTCACTGAGCTGCAGTTTGCACACAGTTCAGCCACTGAGTCACTGAGCCTGCACACTCTGCGAAAGCTGATCACCCTGGCATTGTTCCACAGCCAAACAATCCAACAGCAACCTGACAACTCAAGAGCCCACAGACGCCTAAAGTGTAAATGTGTCCGTAAGAGGCTCTTGCTTTCCGATTGTCAAAGGTCAACACCTAGAATCAGGCAGCGTAACTGCCCTTGTCGCACATCTACCTACGAGCACCAACCTCACCAGTCCGAATTTTAGGACAGGATGGTGGGCACCTTTTATAGCTCTAGGGAGTTGAGTCAACTGAAGAAACGGTTCGCAAGATCTCGAAAGATCACGGAAGATCTTGAGTTGCTTTCGGCACAGAGTGGCTCGAAAGCAGCCCCCCCTGTTGAGTGTTTCCCCTACTTCGCCTCCCCCCTGAACCCCTAGGACCGAGATCATATTCGCTGCACACCCAACAAGGGGATCCTACTGCTGAATTCGGCACCGGTACGACTCCATCAGTCCCTGCCCTTCAAGACCTTGTCCAGGTTCTCCTCATGGACCAGTTGAGGATCGCCTAGCAAAGCCATGGCCATGTGCTCCGTATCCTCCGGGGCTTTCGATTCCATGCAGGGTTGTGATTCGGTTTAAGGTTTAGGGTTTAGGGTTTAGGGTTAGTTATTGAGTTATTGACATTGACTCTTGTCTTCAGTTTGTTTCCACACTGGGCCTCTGCGAAGAAGGGATTACCGGGCCGCATGTATCGGCGCGCCAGGTTGTGCAAGGACCTCGGCTCAGAACAGACCACGATCCATGTCCACCGGATTCCCCCGGCTGCTTGAGACTTCGCAACATCCTTGTCGTCACCGAAACCTATTTCGAGCTCTCTGCTGTCTTTTTTTGATCTGTTTGCAATCTCTAAGACGCCAAAAATCCTTCCGCTCCCACAGCCTGGCCCAGTTTACGTGTTTCCCTTCCGTGCGGACGCTTCGGACAGCGACCGCTTCCGCAAGAGCAAAAGTCTCTCTTGCATATTCTGCGGCAGCTTACATACTGCATTCGTGGATTCTGCACCAATTCAGTTGTTGCTGTTTTTTTCTGTTGTTGTTGCTGCTGTTGATTGCGGCTGAAGTTGATGCGGTTGCGGTTGCTGTTGTGTTGTTGCTGCTGTTGTTGCTGTTGTTGCTGTTGTTGCTGTTGTTGCTGCTGTTGCTGTTGCTGTTGCTGTTGCTGTTGCTGTTGCTGTTGCTGGTGCTGGTGCTGGTGCTGGTGCTGGTGCTGGTGCTGGTGCTGGTGCTGGTGCTGGTGCTGGTGCTGGTGCTGGTGCTGGTGCTGGTGCTGCAGAGTCTCAGAGATTTCCATTTCGAATGAAAGTGTGGTGTCCAGCTATGGACTTCAGTCGAGAGGCGAACGCTGCTCTAGTTCTCTAGCGAGGTTCATGCCCCTGAACGCAAAGCCGAGCCGTTATTCTCCAAGGGACTCGTGGCAGAGCAGGGAGTTCAAAGCTTTTTGCGTGAGCTTCTTGGTGCCACAGAGGAAGATCTCGGAACTGAGATTGGTATGACCGCTGGTCATGGCAAAGCACTCGGACCAGGCATCCACTTTTTGTTCCCGATCGAGGGAGGCGTTGCGAGCCTTCTCTTGTGCAAAAGCCCAATCGAAGCGCAAGGAAGGCTCACCTGAGGCCAACTGAAAGGCCTTCACCACCTTGCTCTCGTCTCCCAAAGCCTTCTCCCGTGCCAGGAATCGTTTGACCTGCTTCTTGGCCGTATCCAGCATCTGCTTGGTGGGTCTCCGGCCACGCTGGCCCGGGATCCGTGCCTTGAGGATGGGCTTTTGCCAGTGGCTCATCAGGCAGAAGATCTGCTGCGGCGTGAGGTCGCAGGGAAGGGACTCTGCCAGGGCCTCTGCCACGTGCCGATCCGAGAGCGCCACGGGGTCGTCCGTTGCCTCCTTGGGCCTCTCTTGAGAGGGAGGACAGAGTCTGACAGAGAGGGAGAGAGAGTGCTGACTACCCGCACTTTTCGACCCTCTCGCCGCGCCTCTCCTTCTCCTTCTTGGCAGGAATGGCCTGTGAAGACTGAGTAGTTCCCTTGTTGATTATGAGTCTGCGGGCTCCGGATCCCGCCTTCCGCTTGCCGGGCTTGGATCCGGGTTTGCCGCGGGCCATGGCGCGAGGCGATCAACGGACCCCCCCCCCCACTGGTCTTTGGCAGGGCCTCTTTGGCCCAGCCTTGCTGCGGCGCACCTCCACCCCAACGAGATCTTCTACGACTTGCGAGTCAGCGGGTGTCGGTTGGGTGTACATGGTCGAGCGACGTCGAATCTTTCAGCACCGGCCTTTGCCGTTTCCTGGGAATCTGAAAGGTTCCCATTGCAAGTTGGGATGTGATGGAAAGGATGGAGATGTCTAGCGGCACAGCAGGCTGCAACAAAAATGCAGGGAAGAAGCTCCAACGAGTTGTTTGTCAATAGAGCGCTTTGGAGCCGTGGTCGTGGTGAGTAGAGAAATAGAGACAGAGAGCGAGAATAACTAAACAAGAGTAAGAGAAAAGTGGGGAGAGACGTACTCCGGATTAATGTGGTCCAAGACTCCTGCTTTCATCATCTCCACGGCAAACGGATCTCCCAGCACTCGACGAAGGGGTGAGCAAACCTCGAAGGGCCAAAGTGGGTGTAGACTGAATGATCGGCCACTGGACCACAACAGTCAAACCTTCAGGGATCCCAGCTCCCTTGGGGGTTCGATGGCGAAGGCGCCGATGGAAGCACCTTCGAGACGAGCAGCCTCAAGCAGCCAGCAATGCCAGCAATGCCCGCCGGCCCGCCGCCTGCATCTTGCAGCTTTCGGCGGAAGGTGCAGCGGTCGCAACTGTCCGAAAGGACGATGCCCGGTGCCGCTTCGCGCGAAGGCGCGCTGTAACCGCCTGGCGAAGAAACTTCTCACGACGCTGCACACGGCGGCTGTAGGGGTCCGCGACCGATGCAGAAGTTCTGCTGGTGCTTGTGCGCCACGAGGAAACCTTCGGCGACATGCACAGCCAAAAAGTGTCTTGTCTCCAGCGAGAGAAGTCGTCAAAAAGAAGGCGCCTTCGAGCCGAGGGCAAAGGAGGGATCCTCTCGAAAGCGGGAGGCGCGCCCCCCGCGTGAGTCCCCGCGTTCTCGCTCGATTCCACGCCGGGCCTCCGCCCAGCACCGCCTCCAGGAGGCTCAGGAAGTCCCTTTCGGAGCACCTCACACAACGGACCCCTCCCTTCTGCCCTCCAATGTCTCGGAGCGATGCGGGCTTAAGAGGATTCCAGATGAAAGAGCGCAACTCAGTGAGATATAGCACGACGATGAGATGTTTAAGCGGATCGAATCCAGAAACAGCGGGTGCAGTGACACGCAAGCAGAGAAACAGCGACATCCCAACGCACTACAAGCCTGTAGCTGCCGCAGGCAACAGGACGGTGAACTTGCAGCACAATCCCAAGGACGAAAGGGGGAAGTGCAGGCGCACGTAAGAGATGTTGATGCAAACTCCATCCAAACATCCTGATCCCAAGCTTGCTCGCTGTTTTCCGCTGCTCAGCGCCTCAGCGCTTTGGGGCATTAAGGGCCGCACTGGCAGGTGACCGGCTCGGCGGCGACGAGGACGTGGGCGCTGCGCAGCAGCGCCCGGGCGTTCGCGTCCAAGCGAGACCAGTCGAGGCAGCCTCGGAGAGAGCCAGGCGGAGACCTATACTACTGAGTTACTACTGGTAACTACTGGTACTGGCCAGTCCTCTGATACCAAAAACACCGCTCTCGGACGACGCTGCGCCGAGCCGCAGAAGCTGGCCCTGCCCGGCGGCCTTGGACTCGGCGCTGGCAAAGGGGAGCAACCGCGGAGGCGAGGCTGGGGAGGATCGGGGCCGGGGCGCTGGCTTGATGTGGGGTCCCGTGCTGAGGATGGAGGCGGCGGCGGCTTCCTGGAACTTCGGCAGGTCCGTGAGCGTCACCCGGGCGCCCAACTGCGCCAGGAGGAGCCCCACCTCTTTGCGTGCTCTCTGATGCGCAGAGCTCATATCCGGGCCGGGCCGGGCACGAGGCCGCGGCATAGCCGGTTCCACAGCCCAGCTCCACGACCGAGCGTCCCCCTCGCACTCACAACACAAGCCTTCGAGTTCCGAGCAAACCAATTAAGCCGGGTCACGCCACAGCGCCGGGAGTGCCGCCGCCTCCGAATCGCTGATCGGAGCTGCCACAGCTAGAAACGCGGAGCCTTTTTCGCCCGTTCTTCTTTTCTCGGCCTGAGCGCCGAAGACGACAGCTGCCTCGGAGGTTCCCGGCAACCCAGCTGGCGGTGCCTGCGGCGGTCCCCAGAAGTCGGCCACTCAACGCCGCTCTGCATCGCTCCGCTCACTTTTCTCTACCGCAGAGAGGCCCGTTGCCATTGCGGGCTCGACGTCGCTTCTGCCAAGCTCCGGCTGGGGTGATCAGGTCCTCGCCAGCTGCGCGGTGTCTTCGCTCAAGGGCCGCTGGACCGCCAGTGTCAGGGCGCCCAGCGAAGAGCTCTCTCCTTCTTCCGTCCAGCCCCTGGCCCTACACATCGCTGCTGCTGCGCTTCTTTGCTGCATCTTCCAGCCGCTTAGCCGCCTAGCCCTCTTCCAACTCGGGCTCCTCGCCCAAGAGCTCCGCCTTGTGCCATTGCTTCAGCTGGCCGCGGAGGAGGAGGGCTTCCCCCGTCCAAGGCTCCCAGCGCACGCCGCTGAGACACTTCTCACTCCGTGCTCCGCGAGCAGCGACCAGCACATGCGGATTCCGATCCAAGGTCGGCAGCCCCAGCACGCCGACGGCGATCCCTTCGTCGCCTTGCAGAGGCTCAATATATACTCAATGACACGCAAGTCGATAATTCGAGGGGGACAGGACAGGAAGGGCTTCACTATGGCTTCGCCGACAGCTTCGCCGACAGCTTCGACAGCTTCAGAGAGAGAGCTCTGCAGGCCTCGGGCCAGTGTGGCCACGCGCATCTCGCAAACCGCAGCGGGGCGCAGGCGTCGGAGCTCTTTGCTGGCCTCTGCGGTGACGGATCGCTTGAAGTTGGCTGCCAGTGGCTTCGGGTTGCTCAAAGGCCCGCGGCATAGCTCACAGCGATCGGCGAAGACGTGCCAGTCGTGGGGCACTCCAACAACGCTCTTCAGCAAGCTTTGGCTCCCTTCATCCAGCACCACTCCCGAGATCCAAACTTCCGCTTCCGCGTCATCCTCGGCTGCTCCCGCTTCCGGCTCCTGCGCAAACTCCACGCCAGTGGCAGGGGCTCCCTGGGCAGGGCGAAAGACGGTGATGTAGCGCTCGGGGCCTTGGCCGAAGGATTGCGAGACGAGGCCCAGACTTTCGGCCGCTTCGTGCACGAACCTCCTTTCCAGGCCCGTCAAGGACTTGGGGAAAGTCAGGGAGGTCTCCGGCAGTGCCCCAAGCGCCTCCACCACACGAAGGTCCTCTGCAGAGGCCGTCACCTCCCTTAAGCCGCTTCCGTTCGCCGTTCCGCACAGTGACAGTCCGTCCGGGTTTGTCGCCCCCTCTTCGAGTCGCACCGTGAAGGCAGCGGCACCAGGAAGGACGCCTCGAACCGTCCCGACACGGCCGTGCAGCTCCGCGCGATCCTTGCC
Source organism: Symbiodinium sp. CCMP2456 (assembly GCA_905221635.1). NCBI lineage: Eukaryota > Dinophyceae > Suessiales > Symbiodiniaceae > Symbiodinium > Symbiodinium sp. CCMP2456. The sequence continues at coordinate 49,459 of CAJNDV010014692.1, forward strand.
CAGAACTTGCAGGAGGACGCGATCCCCCACGCGAGGGACCGCACCGGTCTCGGTGCCTGCAGCCAAGGCCTCCAACTCGCCCAGCAACACTCGGCGTCGTTCCTCTGGCAGTTCCTCCGATTCTCGTGGACCTCCCTTTCCCCCCTTTCCCTTCTGGCCCTTCTGGCCCTTGCCCTTCCCAGCTCCTTTTTGGCCCTTTTGGCCCTTCTGGCCTTTCGCATGGAAGCTCTGCTCACCCCATCCGCCCTTGCGGCCCCTGCCGCTCATGCTTTGGCAGCTCGTCCACAGCAGTTCTCTGCAATCCGGGAACCATCTGGCTTGGCCAAGTGGCCAGGGCTTCTTGAGAGTCGATATGTTTCATCAAAAGGGAAAACGTGCCGCGGAAATTGCAATAAACCCAGGTTCCGCACTCCGCCCCATGTACTGCTCCATGCAAATTTCAGCACCCACCGAGCTTTCCGGCGCATGTCTTGCACAGCCTTCACATGCAACGTGCGAGCTTTGCCGAACTTTGGGCTTAAGCATTCTGCACTCTGAGCACTTTGGCTCACCAAGACCCCCTGGCAGCTTGCTAGCCATGCCGAAGTCGAGTCACTGGTTCCATGATGCCTCACGTGTGACGACGAGCTTCTGAAGCCACGCGAGAGTCTCTGGCGTCGAAGACGAACCCACTCTGAGGCACAATCGCCTAGCCCGGACGAGCCCAGCCCCCAAGCCTGCGTTGCCTTGCGCCGCCAGGAAATGCCTCGGACACCGTCGGACACTCACGGAAGTCAAATCGCCCGAGGCAACCCCAGGGCTGTGGCTGCTCCAGCTGCTGGTGTTCAAGGTGCTCGAATTCTGCCCTTAAGACCAGTCACAACAGTCACAAACTCCAACTGTGCCTCCATCTGGCAAAATGCCGGGCTCTTCGCACGAAATCCTCAAGATCATAGACATCCTCGCCTCAGTGCTTCCACACAAGCTCTCCGGGCCCTCCAGCTCAAAAGCTTCTCTGCGGATATCTTCCTTTGACTCTAATCTGCTCTCTGCTTCAGGCAACTGCCATCCAACTCCTGCACCAGAACTCCCGCTCGATGCCGTTGAGCCTCAAGGCTGTTGTGGGGACTTACCTAGTTGTCGGCTTCAACACTTTCCAGGGGGTCCTACCTACATCACCCCGGAATGCAACATCTCTTCTCACTGCCTTGTGCACCGCTACCAAGCCCCCCTAACTGAGCTTTGAACATGCTTCTCAGCGAAGCATTGGACCAGCAGACGACCGAAGAGATAATAACCCTGCAAGCCACTCTGCAGCAAAACTTGAATGCACATACTTGCTGCAGGACAGAGAGATGGCTTTTGCAAGGTTAAGTTTGGTGTTCTGCGTGTAGCAAAGAGATAGTGTCAGATGAAGAAGCCGAGACATGCTGAGACGATTGGAAATACAGGGTGCAGGATCCGTGGCTTCCCATCAACTGGCCAAAATTTGCATGTACAGACTGCGGCTCTCAAAGTAAAGCGAGTCTGCCCGTGAGCAGACGATGCGGCTCACTGTAAGGACGAAAAAGATGCGGGACAGGCAAGCGACGAGGGACGAGGCTGGAATGGGGGATGTTGCACAGTTCGCAGCGACCAAACGTAGCGAGTCAGTGCTGTCTGACTAACTGATCAGGCAATCAAAGGGGAAAAAGCGCACGCAGTCTCGACGGGCCTGCTCTTTCAGCTTGGTAAACATAACCAAATTCCTGCAACCCGCCAGGCTCAGAATGCTCTGTACATTACTTGGCTAATCAATTCGGAAGAGCCGACTTGGCCGTCGGCCCAATGCCTTCACGGATAACGAGAAGCGTCCTTCTGCCATTGCTGAAGTCGGCAATCCTTTCGTCCAGTACATCCCCTGCAGCAGGGACGTAGGCCTGCCATGCCCGCACCAACACGGAAAGCTGCCTTGCCTGCAAGATTCTGATCACCAGTCCAGGTGCCGGGCAGTGCTCACTTCTACTGGCAGAGCCTCGCATCAGACATGCTGCAATCACCAGGAACACCAGGACGGCAGCCCTTCGGGGGATTTTGGAGGCAAATTTGCAGAAAGACTGCAGATGAAACATCTGCAATCATGCACTCCACCGTGCGTACGTCGCTACATCTCAAGTTCCTGGCCGTGAACATCGTGGCATCTGTCATCTGACCCAGCGTGCCTCGGCAAATGCACAAAAAACCTCCAAACTTGTCGCCTGCATGGAACTCAGCATGTTGAAGCTGCACCCCTCTGCGGCGCATGACGTCCTCTTTTCATTGGTGTAACTTCACAGAAAAACTGCCCGGACTGCACTACACGCCTGTCAAATGCTCAGCTACTTGACTTCGGCTTGACCTTGTATTTTGCATGTTGCACTTGTCCGAGACCAGCCAGGACTGGGCCAGGACCCCGGCCTGAATTCTCCAAGAATGACTGCTTTGTCTCTTCGAGCTCCTCTTGCAACCTGACAGCCGCAATGAATGGAGAATGAACTGCTCACGCCTTTCGTGTTCGAAAGGTGCGCGCCTTCGGATCACATGATCCTTGAGGGGAACAGGATCCGGGATATGCGCAAGAACATGCATCCCGTCCTTCATCGAAATGACCTGTGCCGCCACCTGCAAACAAAAATGCTCTTCCCTTTCCGATCGAGCGGAAGCCAAGGTTGGCCTCTGCAGAGCCGATCTCTTCTCCCAGGGAGCGGATGACATGATCCTTGACAGGGTTGCGGGCTTGTTGCCTAACGGCACCCATCGGTATCTGCTGGGTTCGCCTGAAGAAACTTCATGAAGCCTTCATCAAAAAATTCAAGAAGAAAGACAAGCTTGCCTTCATGGCAATCACGTGGCGCAACTCCTGAAGCTCGTCTTCCCTGTGCACGAGGAGGTCCTTCATCAACACTCGGAGGGCTTCATCTCTTGGCAAGTCTGGAGATGTGGCCTGCAGATCCTGAACCTGCAACTCGTCGTAGGAGCGAAGCAGCGTCGAGCAGCCTTCCAAAATCGCTACTTGGTCAATCCTTCACTGCCCTACCCCGAACTACCCCGGCCTTCTCCATCTTCCTCAGGAGGACCAGCTATCGACCGAGCTGCTGACCGTGGCTCTGCGGACCTCAGGAAAGTGATGGCAGCGGCTGCTGCTGCTTCAGAATCATTCATGCTTTGTCCTGGTGCCCTTTAAAATCATCACGCGATTTGACCGCGAGCTCATTCTGTTGGATTGCACAGAAGATCAAGTCCATGAGGGCCCCGCCCCTCTGATTCGCCTGAATCATAGATTTCCTGCGCAGACAGAAGATTGCACAGCAAAGTGCGAAGATATCACTCCGTAGCAAGCTCAAGTTAAATTTGCGCAAGCTCACTCGCACTCGGCATCAATCCTCCCCGTTACATGACCTGCTGGATAGTTAGATCTGGTTTTCTACGGTGACCAAGACCTGTTCAAGAGTGATGGTCCGACCACCCGGCCCGGAAGAGACCCAGACAATGTCGTGTGTCAGCATGGCATGGCAGCAAGAAGAGCATTTTCGATCGACCTCGATGCGCACCAGCGGGATGGCTGGTCCGCTTCTGAGACCATGAGCCTCCGTGAAGCGAGCGATGGCATCCGAAGAGATACCGTCGGGTCGTGCCATGCGGTGCCTAGCCCGGGCCTGCATGGCTCAAGTGCCTGTCTTCCATCGGCACAAACGGCTTCAGCTTCTGTCAACAAATAGCTGATTGGCTGGGGTCGAGGACCTCATGCTGGTCCTGTAAGCTACGAAGTGCAACGAAGGAATCCAACTCTGCAAGCCTGCAGACTGAGCGCCGCCATCAAATGAGATGCGTCGGCCACATGTGCAGCTTGCAGAACACGGTTTCTTGCTTTTCTCGCCCGGACCAAGAGATGAACCACGGCTTTCAGCAAGGGCCGGACCTGGTCACATCCTGCACTTCGGTAGCACCGCATCAACTTCAGAACGGAGGAAAGCACGGACCTATCCACGGCCCGCTCCAAAGCGAAGTCGCGAGGATCTCTGCCTCAATGCGAGCTTCTAGAATCTAGGCTGGAACAAGCTGACCCAGTTCTGGTGGGAACTCAGTCGCGCTATGCCGCCCAGAAGGGAATCACCGAACCCTCCTCCATCTCCCCTTCAATTAATTCCAAGTCGAAGCGAAGGGGCTCCATGTAGGCCGTGGTTGCATCCTTGCAAGAGACACACATGAAAAAGATACAAACAAAAATGATCGCCGCCAGGCCCCGAGCTACCGTGCACCAACCTCAGTCACGATTGTTTGGCATCTTGCTCTTACATCATGCCAGAGCATATCATATCAAATCATATCGTATCGTATAGTATAGTATAGCATAGTATAGTATAGTATAGTATAATATAATAGAAAAGTAGAGTTGAGCAGAGTATAGCATGTTTAGATTGTATTGTAGTATATTGAACTTATATTCAATTATGTTAGTGAAATTAATTCGTGTTATGTTAGTGACCTCGTCCTGCCACACTTCCAGGCTGTCTGAGCCAAATTGTGCTGGCTCGGCGGCAGGGCTCTAAGGTCTGAACTTGGCCAGGTCTCCTGCCTGGGGCTGGCCTCGCTGACGTGTGCGCGATTTAGAAAACAAGGGGCCCTTCGGATCCAAAAACCCTAGCCAGGGGCCCCTTGCGCGCGAGCGGTTGGTCAAATCCATGTGTCGTACAATTAGTACCGTATTGCCGAGATGCAAATCCGAGCATTGTGTTTCCCGTTAGGGCATGCGGGCAAGCCTTTGCCTCTGGACGACCGCCGTCACCGGGGCGCCAGACCTAAGCCACCCCAGCGGCAGAGCGTGGAAACGGCATTGCTGAGGTCGGTGCCTCTGGACGGCCCCGGACAGGCTCCTTTCGTGTGCATATGGCATAAGCGATAATAGGTGAACTATCTCTGAGATCGGTCGGTTCCATGGTGGCGATGCCTGGTTGTCCAAGACATCGTCCCAGCAACCACAAGTCCTCTGCGCATCATGAGGGAATTTCTGGACATCGAGCGGTGCATCGTCACCAGAGACAGTCATACAGTCCTTCCAATGCCGCCGACCCACCTTCCAATCCGGCCCTGCAATTCCGAAAGAGATCCACCGGCACTTGATCAACACGCCCTGGAGATTTTCGCAAACCACACATCCAGCTTTTTGCGTTGTTGCATTGGTCATTATCCGGCTGGACTGCTCCAAACCCTTGCCTGCACTTCCAGACAACCCCCGCTGGGTGCTAGGCAATCCTCATTAGCATATGAAAGCCCTCAGGGCTTTCGAAAGGCTCAGATATTTCGCCCAGGGCCAAGGAGAATGCGACTTCCTGCAGCAGCAGATAATGAAGGGTCCGTGTGGTCTTCGTCTTGTGCATCCTGCCTCGATTTCTGGCGCCAAGTGACCCGAGGTAACTTTCCCAAGGTCTCCGCCATTCTGGACGTCGGCAGCGCTGTCCGACTGCTCCCTCAGGGGAAAACACATCTGAAGGATTCTGAGGGCTTGGGCTTGGGTTCATTAGCACTGGCCTTGCCATTGTTGCGAAGGCACGCTGCTGAGCCATGCCGCCGCTCGTGGCAAGCCTGGTAGGAAAGATCAGAGGCACAAAGGCTTCGGCCACGGTCAACCCATGATGATGTTGAAGACTCAGCCCTGAACTTCTTTCGAATATTGCCCAGTGCCAGCTTTGCACGGCCCTTCGTGACCTGCGAGGCCAGAATCACCGGCAGGCGCATCAGATCGCATTAGGAAAGGGCTGGGCCTTTACTTCCTGGCCGTTGGCATCTTTGGGCTCCTTGCTCCCACTGTGCTTCTTGATGATGTGCAAGACCTGCACCTGGCAGGCTGCAACATCTGCAAATCAGCAACTACCGTCCCCGTCCGTCCCGTCGTCACAGTCGACCTTTCGCGAAATTCTCTAGCCTCCCTAGGCCCGGCCATCACCCTCTTCTCAGCTTATCTGCTGCACCCGGCCTCTCCGGGTTGGTCTGTTGCTTTGCGGCGCTTTGCCGCGCGGTCGCCGAGGCCAGGGCCTGCCAAGTCCTCCCAAAGCTGCAGGGACCATCGCATCATCACATCGCGCCCAGTTCGGGACTCAGGCAGGAAACATACCCAGTTTGTCTGAAGGTGCTTCTGCACCTGTGGCCTCACGCAGACAGCATATATGCGAACATATGCAACCGCACTCCTCACTGATCGCCACATTCGCCGATCCCCTGATTTCCTGGGAACACAAGACAAGACCCTTACTTGGTTGATTGAAATCTTGTGGTTGCTGCACCCGTCGGCCGAGCCGCGCCACAGTCATCAACAACAGCAGAAGCCGACGGCACGCCGTTGTCTTGTCCACAATTCTCCACACGCCTGCCAGGAAGACATGCCAAAATGAACACGACACCATGCAGCCCTTCGTCTTCACGTTTGGTGCAGCTGTGGATGTTGTTGTAAACACTGCTTGACACGGGCTGTGTTCTGCGACGATTGCTTGATCCTTCTTCAATCATTTTATTCCATGACAGACCTACACTATGTGTTCAGCAGCTTCTGTACAACATGTACCTGACCGTTGGTCCTCAATTACAGGTCACGTGTCTGATAACATCAGCCAACTGACAAGCAGATCAGTTTCTCTTTGCACTTGTTCTCGACATCGCCAGGAGATGCGAGGAGTCTGTCGAGGCTTTACTGTAGCAAGCACAGCAGCCTGGCAACATCCATTCCGTCGATGACGCGGCCGAAGACACAGTGCTTGCCGTCCAGATGTGGGCAGGCCTCAGTCTTCTGAGTCTGAGAAGACATCCAAAGACCAGGTGGCAAGTGACAAGACTTTCCAGCATCCGGCCTTCATGCAAATGAAGAACTGAGAAGAGTTTGTGTCCTGGAATGTGTGAGGGGTCTGACCGAACCTTGCAGATGTTGGAACCCAGTTGAGACCCAGCGTGATCTGCTTGTGTAAGTTCTTAACAGGGTCAAAATTCTCGACAGCCTTCCATTCAGGCAACCGCCCGGCCTTACCACTGTTGGCCATGCTCAGGATGCCCGGCGCGGTGTGCTTTAAGTTCCTCATCACTAATTACTTGCAGTTCTGAACTGCTGGCTGAGTGCTGAGTGCAAGCTATCAACTGGTTCTAGTCAAAGGCACAAATTCTCATCTGGGAAAGTTGGGCCATACACGGACTCGCCGCCCGTTCCATCACCTCAGCCCAACGTAGTGCGAACAGCTTTCCCGCGAAGCTTGCGCATTCGACAACCATCGATAACCACTGTGCCGGTGCCAGCACACGCAAGCTCAGGAAATCGCCATGAGTGAAATCCCCAGCTTGGATCACAAAATTGGGCACAACACGGTGGAACTTCACTCCTGCATGCACGCATGGGGCAAATCCGCGAAATCCCACTGCCACTTCGGATCCATCAGCTGGCCTTTGTAATGAAGCGGTTTACCTCCGAACAATTTTTGACAGCTCACAAGTTGGAAACATCTCGACGAGCAACGTAGATGTCATATTTGTGGCAGTGTGTGCACCTCTCTTTCCGATGCCTCTGCTGCCAGTGCACAATAAGCCTCGCATCACCAACAGTGGCACCATGGCATGTTGAGCTAAACAGGGCACCAACGTGTGAACAAGCAGCGGAAGTTTTCAGCTGTTTGGGGTACGACGTCATTGAAAAGCTCGCAAACCTGAGTCTCTAAACCATCCCGATCAGTTGTGGTCATGCTGAATGTCTCGTGGAGAGACAAAATTTAGCCCAGCTGTCAAGACACGATGCGCCCAACTGGCGCTGCATCAATCGCGATGTCAAGGTAAACACGCGGTCTGTTGGGGGCATATTCCGGGACCACCTCGGTTGGAAACTGATCGGCATGCGACGAACAAGTTAGCTTCATGCGCTGTCGGAACACATCCGTACGGCCACGATGTTTCGTGAAGGATGCGCCAATGTCCTTACCACGCAATTGGGCACATGTCACTGGTTCAAGCGCAACTTGACTTATACTTCACATGTGGCTGAAACGGGGCCGGCGACACGCTCAACCAATGTCTCCGCTAGAACTTATTAGTTGAGCATCTTTGTTCCCAATCTTCCATCCTGAATCATCCAACACATCTTGTCCATGTGACCATGCCGAACGCAGCTTCTCAATACCTGCCTAGGTTTTCGCGCCCGCTGGATGGCATCGTCGGTGGTTCAATGCGACTGCTGATGCATGCTGCGAAATTTCAATCTCAATAAAATCGTGATTCGCGTCTGTGCTCTGACGTCTTGTTGTATGAGGCCACGAACTCCATTCGACGTCACTTGAGGACTCAGTGTGCGTGATTGTGCACTCCATGTTTGGCATCCTTTTGGCATCCTTGGCTTGACCCGAGAGGTGTTAGTTTTCACATTCATCACATGTCCAACAACTCCATTACACTCGTAACCAAGCCAGCCTGGAACGGGCCTTGGTAGGCTAGATGATGCTCCTGTGTCGAAGCTGCGACAACAGCACAAGCGCTCATGTGTAAACATGGCAGCTGCACGTATTCCACCATGTCTCTCTGCAGGCAGCTGTCTGCACCTGCATATCATGTCCACCAATGTGGGAGTGCAAAACATTTCTTTTTTTTTGCGCACCTTTTTGTCTGGCACCCGCGGTCCCAGTGCATGAGTACAGCGGCCTGCGGGCAGGGTCAGGGCGCTGGCAGGCGGCTTGCGAGCAGGGGGCCGCCTCGGCCTTCGGCGAGGACCTCGTGGAGGTCGGGCGCCTTTCCCGCATCGCAAAAGTCACCACCTGGCGGGTAGGCGCGCATGGCGGGGACAGCGAGGATGCCGGACCATTGCCTCATCCTGCACATGCAGCGGCCCGGAGCCGTGGGAGGCCGGCCGCACGGTGTCGCGCCAGGTGCCAGAGGAAGGAGGCAGCTTCAGCTCCAAAGCGCCCGCCTGCCTCGACCCCAAGAACGACGAGGCGGTAAGTTTGGCGCCGTTTGCGGCGGACGGCCGCGCCAGGGCGGGTGTCGGCGCCCGGCTGCGGCTCGCCGGCTCGCGTGACCGGGCTGCCGATTGTGGCATCGACCGCGAGCTGCGGTTTGTGCCAGACGGCAGGCCGTGGGCGACGACCTCGATGCACCGCGCGTCACTCACAGGGACGTCGATGTTCATGTCAGCGACCCGCCTCGGCGACGTGCGCGGCGCGGCCTCCGTTGTCACGGTGATGGACGTCACGCCCCCGAACACACCACGGGACTCCGAACTCTCCCTCGACACCACCTGCCTTGCCGGCGGAAGGAGACCTGTGTGCGATCTGCCTGGATCCCATGCACCCGTCAGCCACGGGCGAAACCTCCGCAGTCCTCCATCCGACATGTGCCCGCCGCGTGCTTTGCACAGCCGCGTGCTCAATCCGACACGCCGGATGACATGCGGTGCCCGGTGTGTGCTGCAGACGGCTGCATGGGTCGATGCCAACGACCAGTGGTTGCGTGCGGCCTGCACGGCAGGAGGGATCGAAGCGCCGATGCGGCTGCCCCTCCACCGTGCGCGAGGGCCCCGAACCCCCGCCACCCCTGCATGCGCGCGTGCTGTGATGGCGCCGAGTCGCAGCTGTGCGGGGCGATGGCGGGGACATCAATTTCGTCGAACTCCCGCACCGGAACAAGCATGCTGGCATGGCGACTGTCGTGCATGGGCCTCCGAGTGCTTGATTAGGAAGAAGCCGAGGCACCCGCCGACGCAGCAACACCCTGTCCCGACTGCCACCGGTTGCGGGGCTGGGAGTTTATGACGCCACGGCCGACACCGGACATCTTTGCAAGCCGAGGGCGGGGAGCAAGGCGACCCCCTCACATGATCTCACATGCCTGCACTCTACGGCACAGTCGCCCACAATCCGGAACACAAGCAACCCGCATAACCCGTGGGCGAGCCAGGATTAGCGGCAGCCGTGCACGGAAGGGGGCGGACGGACCACAGTCCGGCAGGAACAAAAACAACATGCTGAATGAAAAGAAACGGTGCCGCATTTTGACATGTAGCGTCACATCAGACCAACACATGCAAACGGCATGGAACGCTTCAGTTGCGGATAAGAGCAAAGAACTAGCGGCTCTGGTTACTGCACAGGGAAAACCTCAAGAACAACCCATGTATCGTCATCGAAAGCCCATGCATCGTCATCGAAAGAGCGAAAAAAAACTACAAACATTCCCAAATTGCTCTTCATATAGTGGCAACAAGCTAGCGGCTGCGGTTATTGCACCGGATGGAGCACCAAGAAGCAAGACGAAATTCACCGTGAATCACTGCGCACCGACCAGCCAATGACCTCTGGCATCAGTGGCATATACTCCTCGGGACAGGCGGCGTTGCGAATCGCGCAGCTCAGCGAGGGAGGCGTGTGTAGTTGGGCGACCATGCAGGGCTCGACCGGCTGCGGATAGCTACCCGCAGGTGGGTTGGCCACAAGCCTTTGGACATCCGGGCCGGCAGCTTGCAGCAGCAGCTCGACCCACGCCCCACTCGCGAGGAGCTCGCAGCGGCGGTCGCGCTCCGCAGGTAAGAAACCTTTTTTTTCGTGGATTTTTGTTTTTTCCTCGCACCTTTTTGCGGCCGCGTCAGGAGTCCCCGTCGGTCAAGGGCACGTCCGTAGGAGAACATTGGGGGCCACTCGTGCTCATGCTTCGCGGCACACGCGCCGCCGCTTCTCCAGCGCCGCCCAACGCATTCCGAGACACCGGCAGTCCGGCACGCTGCACGGGCCTCGAGATCGCCACCACAACCCCAATAGGCCACGGGCAGTAGCAAACTTCTGAGCAGTAACGGTAAGGGCACGGGAGCCACCCTGGCCTGCTTGGGGCAATATGAACGCACGCGAAACCGGGCCGCGCGGGCTCGCGCAGGCGGATGCCAAGCAGGCGCTGCCATCTTCGCAGCGGCTCTCCAGGAGCGCCTTCAGCCTTCAACAAACGCAGAAGGCGCGCGCCAGCCTTCGGCAAATAGCGAGGACAAAAGCTTGCGGAGCGCAGGCGGGCAGGCACACTCAGAGGGCCATGCACGGCCCGCATCCCCCACTGCCGAGCTCGGAGAAAACCCCGACGCTGGGACCACGCCGGGCAGGCAGTGTCCTCCAGCAATTGAGCCGGCACTGCAGTGTAGGGCGCTTCCGCACACGGATCTTCGCCGCGAACTTATTTGCGGTTGAGAAGGTGCGTGGCAGAAAGTTTTTTTTTGATGTCCGTAAAACGGAAAAGTCCAGATCCCCGTGCAAGCTGCGCACTACAGGCCCAGCTGACTGGGGGTGGGAGGGGCTGCATCGTGCAGCACGTCCTCCAACGGCGGGTGCTGTGCACCAGGCAAGGCGCCCGCGACGTACGGCGCTCCGAGCAGCGTGGCAGCAAGGGTGCTTTGCAGAGCCACGCTCAAGAACCCATGCATGCTCGAGGGGCTTGGCTCGGCGGGCCAGCCGTCTGGTTCGAGGGCAGGCGGCGTGGTGGTCGCCGTAGGGGTCGACAGCGGCTCCGCAACCGTGCCCGTGTGCGCCACATCGGTGTGGAGCGACAGGCAAAGGTAGCCGCAGCCGCCGCCGCAAGGCTATGAGCATGCGGTCGGGCGGCAAAGCGGAGCCAGCCTCGCTCGGGACGGCGCTGAGCCACGCGGCTGCGTGCGGTCCGGTAAAGCAGGCGCGGGAACCGTGATGCTGCCATCCCTGGCACCTCTCACCAGGTTCAGGTAGGTCGCAGTGTGCGGGGCCTGCACCGTTGTGGAGATCATGCCAAGAAGATCAAGAAGGGCGGCTTTGCCATCCGGCACCATCGAGCAGGCAGCCCGCCGCCTCAGCAGCAGCACGCAGGCAGGCGGCAGCGGCAGCCGGACCTGCAGCGAGTTCCGCGAGGCACCTGGCGGCGGCGTCGGGGCGGCGCGCGCGCAATACGGGCAGTGCGTCAGCACAAGCGGCCCAGTAAGCAGTGACGCTCGGTGCACTGCAGGCCCAGGTCTCCCAAACGAGGAGGCAGCAACGCGAGACGGCGTGCTGCAGCGACCTCGGGGTCCGCGTCATCTTCTTCACCCAGCAGCGCGAGCAGGCATCTCCAGACTGCATCGTCATGGCCACGCGCATAGCTGGCAGAGAGGTCGGGCTGGAGGGTGCGCAAGAGGTGGTCAGCGCGCGGCGAGGCGCACATGGCGAGGAGGAGCCATGCACATTGCAGGTCGGGCAGCAGGGGGAGCTCCTGCAGCAGCCGCGCCTTTTCGAGCAACCGAGTGTTGGTGTGGGCGGCCGTGGGTGCCCGAGAGGGGTGCCCAAGGCAACGAACCCGCGCTCCGCCTCAGGTGCGTCGCCACGCCAGACTGGCCCCCAGCTCGGCGATGCCAGGAGGAGCAGGCCCTCCATCACTGTTGTACACCCGGGTTTTGCCGAGGTTCGCGGCGACGCCCGCCCGGGTCACGATGGAAGAAGTTACGACATCAAGCGCCTCACGCGCGCGTGCCGGCGTGGTGACAACGTAGGCGTCGTCGAGGAAAGCCGCGAGACACTCACCGGCACGCAGCTGTGCGTCAGCGGCAACGAGGGCGTCGTGTTGGCCCAAGGCGTACAGCGCCGGCGCCAGGGCGTCTCCTTGTTCGCACCCTTCGCCCTGATGGATGGTACGCCGCTGCCCACCGGCGTCCCACCAATAGTATGTGGACGGCTGCCCATACCAGCGGCGCACGAACGGAATGAGTGCCGGGGCGACGGCATGCAGCTTGCTCAAAAACGCAGTGCGCGAAATGGTGTCGTAGGCGCTGCGGCCGTCAAGTGAAAGTCTCAGGCAAACGATCTTACGGCATCGCTCGGGCGCAGCAGGGGATGCGTTCCGACGCCTGGACTCGTGAACCTTGGCGGAGGAGCGGGCCACTACGTTCGACCGGGCGACTCATCCGTACAAATTCGCACCGCTGGCACGCACGTTTGCGCCGCTTGGGGCATTGCGCCCGGAGACATGCTGGTGTCGCGGCTAAGTCGGACGAGGTGCACTCACACGACTAGCGGTTTGCCCAGCTACATGGACGAGGGCATTCCTGGGCAGTTTTGTTCAAGGTCCGAACCTCCTGCGTGCTCGGGGCGTGCAAATTTCTCTAGCAAATGATCAGGCGAACGACGAGGCGCTCCAACGTGAGCCACATCGGCGAGGTAACTGCGGTCGGCGACTGGTCGCCGACGATACTGCGCGTATGCCAAAAGTGCCTAGCACGCTCCTCTTGTAGGCTAGCTTTGCACGAGCTGAGCAAACCAAAGATTTAAACACAAGAATTAGTGCTCACTAGCATGGGGAGCGCTGGTGGCTCGGAAGTTGCTCGCCGGCCCGCAGACCGACAGGGCGGTGAGCTCACTGGATGTGGTGGCAGCACGGCGGATCAGGGCGGTGTTGCTTGGCACACTTGGCGGCAGCTCGAGCGACGGCGCCTCCACGGGCAGGGCGGCATAACGGTTTGCAGCGCTGTTTGCAGCAGCCAGTGCCAAGACTCCAGACGTCAATAAAGGTGCTCGAAGGATGCCTAGCTTGCCGCAACCCCCTGGATACGCTGGACAGGCCAAGAAATGCAATCTGCACGTCAGAGACTGGCTGAGCAAATGGCCCGTGTCAGTCCGACGCGATCCCCGCTAGCCAGGCATCCCACCCGAACAGCACAACACTCACGCGACCCCTACGCCACATGATTGGTGATGGCGACATTTCGGGAAAGAAAAGGCGGATCGTTCGTTGCATGCTTCATTAGAAGGTAAGTGTCGACAACCGCACCCAACGTCCCAACGTTTTGGCGTTTTGTTCCACTGCTTATTCCGCCTGCCCAACCTCTATGGTGGCCTCCACGGCACCACCAACAGCTCTCCCAGCGGTTGTTCAATGCCGTGGCTGGCTTGGCAGGGCCGCACGGCAGCTCCAATCGTGCGCTCGCAAACCGGGGAGCGGCGATGGCAGCGCATAAGCGAGCGTGCACGAGCGAGTCGTCGTGCCAATGGTTGCCCGTCAAAGCGCCGCCAGCGTCCGCGACCGCTTCGGAATGCGATACGCAGAATGGTTACGACAGGCCATTCGGTGCATAATTGGCAATAGCACGTTGTTGCGGAAGTGTTAGTTGGCGGTATGCGACGCGTAAAAGTGCCATCCATGTTCGCAAACGTTTTCCGGGCGTGCGAATCAACGACAAGGGATAATACTCCTTGGGCAAGGCGCAAAGGCTTCAACTTCACGTGCAAGTAAGCTTCATGGCAGCCAGGAGCGTCCCCAATGAATCCGACGAAAACAAAACCACCAAGGAGCAGACACCGAGCATTTTTTGAGGAGTTCTGACGGTGAGTCTCCACGAGATCGGCGTGCTCTGGCGGGGCAGGGCGGGCTGCTTGGAGGATTTTTCGTCAGCTCATGTGCGCCTCCCAACCGTTTGCCCGTGATTCGGCATCGACGCGCAGGTTACGTGTGTCGCCTCCGCCGTCATTGCAGTGCTGGTTGGTATCTGTCTGCGAAAACACGGGGTTTCCGCCGAGTTCAGCCCCGGGCGGATCGCGCATCAGCAGCAACACCTAGGAACGTTGGAAATCTACAATTCGGGTAGCTGCCTGGGTGCTGACTCGGGTCGCTTGTAAACACACTCACTGTGACGGAAAAAGCATGAATTCGACACGTACCTGCGAGGGGGTCGCATGAAACCCTGCACATCCTAGCTGCGTAAGGCTGCAAAACCTGCGATGCTTTGCACCGATCCCGGCATAGCACGATCCGGCCGGCATGGAGTGTTGGTTGTGGCTCTTCGCTCAGAAGATGTCGTGGGGATCAATTCCCATCCGCCTCGGAAGACGGCAATGAAACTCGTAGGGATGACCATGAGGATGCGCTACCACGCGGCACCGGTTTGCTCTGCCAAGTGCCGGGTCGGCACGTCGATCGTGCGGCACATCGGGCCCCGCCAAGTCCGTGCTATGGGGGACATTTCCATAACGGACGGTGGTCCAAACAAGTTCATGTTTGCTTGATTGGGGGCATTATCGGAACAGTATCAGAACATATCGTCGACTTGCAGGATTCAACAACACATAAAAGAAGGTGTTGTGGGTGGTCCACTCACTCAATTTTCCGACCTGATGGTAGCGCCATCTGCTTTTTCGCCCAGGATGGAAGCCATCCCTGAATTTCGGGCAATCACTACGATACACACAACACGTCATCCAACACACGCACTCGATCTTGCTTAATCAACTGTTCGATGTGGAGCATGCAAGTGAGCTCTGCCACGGTCCGGCGCATCCGGCAATTTCTTTGCGCACTTCTGTGCCTTCATGAATGCATCCGTGCTGCGCTAGTGCAGATCCAAGGCTTGCGGTCCCGGCTCCAGGCCGCAGCACCTACTCACTCCGTCGACCATTGATCCATGCAACTGGACCCGTGCTTGAAAGGGGGACACCAGTGTAACATCGCGGAAAAGTGTTCCTCCCTCAAACACTGGCGCGTTACATGACGAGGTTCACACGCCGGCGGTCGCGCGAGACGCCGGGAACGGTTGTGCGTGCGAACCATTGCTGACCCGATCAAACGTTCGGCTCCGACGGCTTTGCGGGCCACACAGACCCAGGCCCGCTCAACAACCGGAAGTGACAAGTGGCAGTCGCACGCGTCGCCTCACAGCGACTTGCATTGTCTGTGGCGGAATGCTGGGGGCTCTGTCGAGTCTTTGTCGCAAGGTATGGATGTGAGCACGTTCCGGCATGCTGCCTCAGAACTGGGCAGCAAGAAAGACACGAGCGTGCAATCGTCCGCGATCCGTGATACTGACATCCTTGCACCCATTCCCCGGCGCCTGGGTTCGCTAGCGGCGCGTGAACGCCCTCCGGGTCACACGCAGCGTCGCTACTCCATGGTTTCGCGGGCTCAAAACCAAAAAGCAAAGCAACGTTTCGCTGCAGCTTGACGCGCATCCGTTGCGGGCACGCATCACCCGTGCTCACCAACGCCCGGCACTGAAGTGCTGCATTTCGCCTTCGAATACTGCTGCAAAAAACTTGCTTGAACGAGTTTTTCATTGTTGCCGTATAAGATGTTGGAACTTGGGTTGTTTGGTCTGATGTTTTGGAACACCAGCGCTCCGCCATGACAAGGAATGTGTTGAGAAGCCAATATATATCCTAACCCTCCCCTCATGAACTACCGACCCTCGTTTTGTATCGTACATACCGTGTCAAACCAGCTTGCAGGCAGGTCCGGATTCTGTATCTCTGCAGGACTACCAAAACCAAACACACAGTTCAATAGAACTTGCCAGACAACTCGTTCAGGTTCGTCGTCAGCACGCACTCCACGGCAACACTGATTTCTTCCAATCAAAAACAACATTCCCTCAAACCCAAAAAACTTTGGGAAACTACATTGCCAAAATCTCAAAATAGTGTTTTTTGTGTTCCCGGTTTCGGTGTGAAAATCCAACTCTGTCCGAGGAAAATGGTTTGGGACCCGAAAACCAACCTTTTCCCAGGAAAGAGATGGTCTTGCACCGGAAACCCAACTTTTTTCTTAGCAAATGCAAAGAAACATTTGTTGGCAAACTATGCAGCCAAAGACCAAAAACATGTTTATTGTTTTCCCTGAGGAAAATTGGTTTTTCATACCAAAACCATCTTTTTCCTATACAAAAATTCGTTTTTCACACCGAAACCTATTTTTCCCAATGAAAAAGTTGGTATTTCGGCTCAAAAACCTTTTTTTGCTAGGAAAGACTGGTCTTCCGGTCCTGCAAAACGTTTTTTCCTAGGAACAAATTTGTTATTTCACACCAAACCAATTTTTCCTTGTGAAAACAAAAATTGTTTCGACATCGGCCGTGGAATTTCCTAAAACGGTTGGTTTTTGGTTTGTCCCAGGAAAAATTTGCCTTCCGGTCCAAAGATTGTTTTTTGTTTTTCTGTCCAAAACCATCTTATTCCTCAAGAAAAGTTGGTATTTCACTCAAGACCAAATTTTTCCTAGCTTAGCAAGGGGGGTGTATTTCATTTGTTGTTTGTGCGTTTTACGAAGTGTTGCCAATACGGTTCCAATTCGATTCTGCTTACCGTTAATATACTATACAATATACTGAGCAATAACTAACACATTATTCGGATCAGTTTTGGTGTCGATAGGGGAGCGTCGATAGGAGAGCTAATATTAGCACTGTAGGTTTAACACAGACCAGGACCCAGGATATCAGGTTCTCACAGCTGTAGCTGCTAGCTGACTAAGGTTGTGAATGAATTCAACAAGAGGAACATCGGGCTCAGATTATGGGGTGGTACAGAACTGGCTGGCCGTAGACATAAGGCCGAGTGGCGAGGATAGGGTTAGGGTTGATGTTGTTTGAAATCCGAAGTCAGTCATTATGTTGGTATTTAGTACAGGCCTAACCTTCGGGTTAGCATGTATATATACACCCGTAAATGTACATACACGCATACGAGCAAGTCCCGACAGCAACTCCGACATGATCATATATGACAATGGGAAGGAAGTGCCATATACAAAATGTTGAGGTAAATAAACACATGTTTTTGACTTTGATTCGCTGCACGGCAGCCGAGCGGCGAGATGTAGGACTTCTTATTAACACGGCGACATTGTCGCTCACATAGGTGATCCGAGACAATAGAAAGAGATCATCGAGCCGCGCGCCGTCCCGTAAGACCAAGCACGCACTCCAGCGCGTTTCACGGCCACAGGAAAACCAGACTCTCTGCATAAAGAACAACGAGTCTGATTTTAAGCACTACAAAAAACGATATCACAATGATCCTGAGGCCGATGGTGGCATGTCCGAGTCAGGGCGTGCTCTAACGGTAGGTAGAAAGAATAGGTGATTCGATCACAAAGCAGGTCTGACTCGGAGGGATAAAAATCGTACCACACAGGCTGACTGTCATCATTGGACTCCACGTTAAAAGTAATCATACAACTGCCATGCACAATGAAGGGAACAACGACAAACTCCAAACATCGTCTTAGGTCCTGAGTCTGTCTCATTGTTTGTGTCGTGGCACTGCATGCTACATGAAAGCGATCTCTCTCAAAGCCACCTCTTCATCTCTTGCAGAGGCATGTGCCGCACATGAAATCAAAACATGCTACAAGCCCTAACAGACCGATAGCCAAACTGAACAGCAGATCGAACGTGTTAAAAAGTTCCATGTGCAGCTTACAAACCATCGGAGAGAAAGATCCACGACAGGTCCTCGACAGCCCAATACGATGTATCAGGAATACAAAAAATGACAACATGGATATATGACATCAGTCACAAGCTCTCGCGCATCTCTCGTTAAGGAGTTGCTGCATGTGGCATGTAGACGGAATAAATCGCGGACAGAACATGGCAACAGTATCAGCGTAAGGCCCATTCAAACAAAAGGAAACGCAATCAAGTCCACAAAGTTGTTTGCTTAAAACAGGCTGCATAACTCTGCAGCGTACGCATGCCCTGGTTTCAAGACCAGTTGCCCATCTCGGTGAGATTGTAACAAACACATGCTGGTATCATCCTTAAAAATCTAAGAGCCATCGTTTCGGCAACGCAAGAGCGGAAACAGCAAGGGTCGTGGTCCTTAATGGAATTCGTTTTGTGTAGTTCGCATGTATATGACGAGTACCGTTGAATTAAATGTTTGGGCACTAATTGTTTGTTTAGCTTACTTGTAATAACATTAACAGTAGCTAATATTGGGGATGCAATGACTTGTAACTTCGGGCGGGGACTTGAATGCTCATGCTAGGGATCCCACAGCTACACTTGGATTAATTGACCGGTTGATGAGGCCAATGGTCGGGGTTTTCCTAAGGCCATTATTTGTCTTTCCTGTTGAAGGAAGTATCCGGCACAGCACGAAGGCAGTTTGGGTAACACTAAGTTTGCGATTCAGGTCCCATTTTGGAGTCAGATCCAATGCTAGGGTTGCCAAGGGGACTGCAATATCCTTCGTATCGGGGGCCAATCAGGCTGATGTATGTTAGGTCGATAGGGGAGTGGTATGGGGATGTATATTGGGGTTACTACTTGACATAACATTTCAACCCATACGAAGTAAGACGTGAATCTGTAAAGCATCTCTTTTGGGTGAACATAACATAAAAAACTACTGTCACCAGGGGGGCCGATGTAAGGTCTAATGGCACGGTTAGTCGTCGGGTTACTGTTGTTTATGGAATAGGAGTCAGTCAAGGCTCACGGTCATTCATACGTATTGCTCGGGGGTTTATCTGAAACTACGGTGAAGGCTACGTTGAGAGTTAATACTCGGGCCCATGTTGAGTCTCGGATATTCAGGCAAAAATGAGTTTCATCGTTGGAAACATCATCTCTCGGAGTGTCTGCATGACAAGTCGCAAGAATTGAGAGCGAAGGCGGCTGCCGATATACACATGCTCTCCCCTCGGAACTTCGAAACCGAACGTTAAGCCTGGATCATACACCAGAGAAGCCCAAGCGTAGGAGAATTGGTGGCACTATCGCGGCACCTCGCGGTAGTTCTTCGGGAGGTTCGCATATACTTGCATATATATATATATACA
>CAJNDV010014703.1:5165-21318 GCA_905221635.1 Symbiodinium sp. CCMP2456
GGTTTAGGGTTTAGGGATCCAAAGCCCCTCAAGGCATTTTTCGCTTCCATGGCCACCACCAGAGAGGGTGGATCTCTGGAAGGACCAGATGCAAAGAGACTTCGTGCCACCATGTAGTGCAGACAACTGAATGATGTCTTCTGCTGATGTTCGCAAGTTATGGGGTAGGGAGCAGGGAGCCTCTGGGACTCCACATGACGCTCTCTCTAGTTCTAGCAAGCTTCCAGGATGGCTGACAGTGCATCCGAAATCTTATTGCGCATGGCGGGCCTTGATCGAGCTCCCGCTGTGCACTCTCTTCAGTCATTGTATGGGCGGGGATGGCCATGTGCGGGGAAAAAGCTGCTCATTCAGAATTGGTACGTTCCTAGCGATGTATCTTTGTCTCCGTATCCAGCTAGACACCAACTATTTAGACACCAACTCGTCTAGGCATGCATGTGCACAAACATACAGTGAGCCAATATTGACTGACCTGACACTGTTTGTCTTTCATGCGGGTATATAAATACGAGACGGCATGCCTGGGGTGCTGGGCCAACAAGCGGTGAATCCAAACTATACGATACATCCATGAATTAAAAGCAAACAGATGCATACACATAAATGTATGCCTACACATCGACAAATATAACCGATTTACTTCGTTTGTGTTGTATGATGATCTACTTTTTCATGGTTGCTTACAGTGCTTACCTGTGTACCTTTTACGGACAGTGTACTTTTCATGTGGTGATGCTGGATATAGCCAGGTGTACGATGTTGTTGTTACATACAACCCTGGGAATTAGCTGCCCGGTTTTTGGGAGCTCCTGCACTCAGGAAACAATGCCCGAAGAAGCAAACTAAAACAGCAGCTGAACTCTGCTGCACGCCGTAATGATTCTTGTGGTCTAGAACCTGCCATAGGCCAAGTCTTCTAGATAGAGAAGACTAGACATACGGTTGGTGATATAAATCCTGCAGTACAAAAAAATATTTAGGAACATTCCATATTTCCGGTAGTTGAGGGTCCTTAAGGGAATGCAGGTTTTATATCATCAGTAGTATGAACAGACTCCCATGCCGGCCATCCGTGGAAGATGCAAAGCAGGGTCTGGGGTGCAGGGCTTCAGGTTTGGGCTTTCGGATTTGGAAATTAGGGTCTTCAGGGTTTAGGGTTTAGGGTTAAGGGTTTAGGGTTTAGGGTCTTGCGGCATCAACCCTAAATCCTATAAGCTCTATAACCCTGTGACCCCAATCCCGAAACCCGTATAAAATTCAGGGCTTGTGGTGTAGGCTTGGCCGAGAATCACGAGCAAATGTGTCCAAAGATCTTCACGCGAGGGGTTCAGGGTTGCAGTTTAGGGTTTAGGGGTTTAGGGTTTAGGGTTTGGGGCTTAGGATATAGGGTTACAGTTAGTTAAGGATTAAGGATTTAGGGTTGAGGCATAACCAAGAACCTGGATAAGACCGTTACATGGCAAGTAGTATCCGGCTACAGGAGTGGGGCAGGCAGAACAACCTTCAATTAGATGTCACATTGCTGCTATTTAGCCAGACGCCTCCGAAGCACCAGACTGCACCTCTACAAAGCCCTGTGCTCGGTATTGACAAGCTGATGTACAAATTCACCCCTGGTAAACATCCTTTCAACAGCCTACTTACCCTAAAACCCTCAAGCCCTAAATCCGAAACCGAAAGCTGCCCGTGTGTCGAGTGGTTTATGGTTTAAGGTTCTTCCATCGTCTGTTGTCTTTGGTGGTTTTGCGTCTGCGTGCATTGCTAAACTTCGCATGTCACGGAAGCAAGCCTGTTGTAGTTGCACGTGCTGCCTGAATGCGGACCTGCCTTGTGCGTGTGCGCGAGAACCCGTAACCTTGAAACCCCAAACCCCTACCCCGAAGCTCAAAACCCTGAACAGCCAGCACTGAATTGCGAAATCAACGCTGGACGGCTAAGCTGCAAAGCCAGTGGGTAGTATAGAATCCTTAACTACCTAGTCCTTAGCGGCTCCTGATCCAAAAAGTTGCGAACCTGGATCCTTCGAGGGCCCTTGACAAATGCACGTGGACTCGGGAGCAAGATGAACAATAATCGGGGTCCTTGTTGGACACAACTTTACAGGTTTGTTATAATAGAGACCAATAAAGATTAACAATGATGGTTTCTAATATAGCCCCAACAGGGAACCAGTAATCAATCTTGTAAGCTAACTTGAACCTCAAGCCCCCCAACCCTAAACCTTTTCACAGCCGGGCCATACCGCAGCCTTAAACCGCTCGAATCGAAGTGTTGTTTCCGTGATTCCCGGACGAATGTTTTGTGGTTGACACCCTATAGTCTAGAGTTGTGCAGCATAGCATTTAGGGTGCTTAGGGGTGTTTCTGGCAAAGTAAAGGATGTGAACTTCATCAGTGCTACCGAAGATGTTGCAGTTGAAGACCCCTGCTACGATAGGCGCGGCACCAACTAAAAGAGGAGTTGAGCCGTCAACCCCAAAATCTAGTCTATACCCTAAACATCCCTATTCATCCCCCAATCATCATCCGAGTGTGAGCGCCGAAACATCCCTAAACCCAAAGCCGTGGAGTACTGTTTCCCTAAGGCTCAAAATCATTCAAAAGCCTTATGTAGCATGGTCTTTGGGCCCACAAGCCTTAAAACATGAGTCCTCAGAGCCTTAGGGCAATCAACCCTTATTCCCGTAAAGGATTCCTCCAAGGGCTCCTCTAAGGGTTTCTATCAGGTTTCCTGAAACCCTAAACCCCAAACCATAAACCCTAGCCCTGTGACCCCCCCAAACCCAAAAGCCTTAAAGTACCCAAAAGCCTTAAAGTATGAGTCCTCAGAGCCTTAGACCTATAGTAATCCCAAAGCCCTAAAGCCCCTAAACCCTAAACCTAGACCCTAAACCCTAAAACCTATGAACCCCAAACCCTTAAATCCCTAAACCCTAAAGCCCTTAGAGCCTTAGGGTTTGTGACAGCTTCATATGAACCCCAAACCCTTAAATCCCTAAACCCTAAAGCCCTTAGAGCCTTAGGGCTTGTGACAGCTTCACTGGGTTCTGGAGTACCATACTTGAATACTTTTTTGGGGGACCTGTTCCTTAAGCGAACCATTATGAAATTAAAGTCTATACTTTTTTCTCCCTGGTTACTTCAAAGTCTAGTTCAGGACCGAGCCTTGAACCTTCTCATGGTGACCAAAGCCACCGGCCTTGCTGGGGGTCTCAGAGCTTCAAAGCTTCGCCAGAAAGCAACGGGTTTAGGGGTTTAGGCTTTAGGGTTTAGGGTTTCGGGATTTAGGGTTTAGGGGTTTAGGGTTTTAGGGTGTAGGCTTTAGGGTTTCTGCAGCGTTCGATTAGGGTTTAGGGTTTTAGGATTTAGTGGTTTAGGGTTTAGGTTTTAGGGTTTCGGCAGTCATCAAGTCCGGTTTCAAAAAAAGGTTGAACAAACATCTCTCTCTGATGCCACACACCTCGGGTTTCCATACCTTAGGTGCCCCCGTCAAGAAATCCAAAGGCTCATCTCTGCACCGTTCTATTGCCGAGAGTAACAAGAAAACCTCAACCCTAAACCCTAAACCCCTAAACCCGAAACCCTAAATCCCTAAACCCTTAAACTCTAAACCCCTGAACCCTAAACCCTAAATCCCTAAACCCTTAAACCCTAAACCCCTGAACCCTAAACCCTAAACCCTAAATCCCTAAAGCCTTGAAGCCGATATCTTTTTACCCGCAGCCCTGGCAACCTCAGCCCCGAGCCATGAGCCGTAAGTGAAGTAAACCCGACTGGGAGGACGAAGGGTTTAGGGTTTAGGGTTTAGGGTTTAGGGTTTAGGGAACTACGGTTGATGCCATAATAGGGACGGAGTCATACTGGGGACTTCGACTGTATGGCTTGTACGTTTGATGGTATAAGTCTGCATTATCCATAATAAGGAATATGCCATAATTCCCATAGTTTTAGGGTCCTTAATTAAGGTAATGCAGGATTTATATCATCAACAGTACTAATCGATTGTCTTAAGGCGCAAACTTGTGGCCTTCGAGGCTTTAGACATGTCAGGTTTATGGGGCTCTGGGATCTGCCTGAAGAAGAAACATGCCTTTATTTATGGGGCTCCTCGCTGTGATTCCTCGAATAGTGACCTAAACAGGTTGGTTTGTGTAATGTAGGGCTCAGGACATACATGGGGCTCAGGGTGTAACATGGCAGTAACCCTAAACCCTAAACCCTAAACCCTAAACCCTAAACTTATCGCAACCCTCTAGACCTAACATGGCCTTAAAGGCTTCTTCCGGTTCACTTACCCTAGGGCTCAAAGTAGCCCAAAAGCCTTATATGGTATGGTCTTTGGGCCCAGAAGCCTTAAAATATGAGTCCTTAGAGCCTCAGAGTTATAAACCCCCCTAAACCCAAAAGCCTGAAAATACCCAAAAGCCATAAACAATGAGTCCTTAGAGCCCTAAACCCCGAAAAAGAATCCCTAACGGTTCACCTCGAAGCGCAGAGGGTTATAGTAATCCTAAAGCCCCAAAGCCCCCAACCCTAGACCCTAAACCCTAAAACCTATGAGCTCTAAACCCCTAAACCCCTAAACCCCTAAACCCCTAAAGCCCTTAGAGCCTCAGGGTTTAGGGCCCTAAACCCTAAACCCTAAACCCTAAACCCTAAACCCTATACCCTAAACCCTAAACCTAGACCCTAAACCCTAAAACCTCTGAACCCAAAACCCGCAGAGGAGGAGACCAGCATGCTTCACAGCTCCACAGCGTCAGCTCTTGGACGAAGAAACCGATGGCCAGAAGCCGTGGCACTGTGGCCTGGCGGATTAGGGTTTAGGGTTTATGGGGTTTAGGGAGTTTAGGGTTTAGGGAGTTTAGGGAGTTTAGGGTTTGGGGTTTAGGGTTTGGGGGTTTTGTTTAGGGTTTAGGGAGTTTAGGGTTTAGGGTTTTTAGGGAGTTTAGGGTCTTAGGGAGTTTACAGTTTAGGGAGTTTAGGGTTTAGGGAGCTTAGGGTTTTTAGGGAGTTTAGGGTTTAGGAAGTTCAGGGTTTAGGGAGTTTAGGGTTTAGGGAGTTTGGGGGGGGTTTACGATTGAGGCATTGAGGGGTGGCTGAAACTGGGTAGGTTGAAGCCCAATGGGAAAAAGGAGCCCCGAGAGTGTAGAGTTCAGGGGTTTAGGGCTCCAGCCTTAGACTCGAAATCTGTCGAGGGCTTTTTCAGGTCTTTCCAGTGCGTATTCATGTGCTTTGGGGGCGAAGTCTTCCTTGGTGGGGCGCATGCTAGTGCTTGATTCAGATTGGAGTTTTTACACTGGTTTATCTAAGCCTGAATAATTAGAACAGGCTCGTTTATAGTGTAATCATAATAAGGAAATCCCCAAAAGAATATCGGTAATTATTTAGGCTTCTATGTTAGGCTTTGTGGTGTTGGTTTGGCTGTTAACTGTTCATGTTTTGTTCCGGTTTTCTGGCGAGGGGAGTTTGGAACTCGGGGGCACGGTTCGGAACCGTAGGGGCCTTATAACAATTACCTATACTATCTTTTGGGGGGGTTCCTTATTATAAATATAGTAGAGTATACCCTTAAAACCTCATTGAAATTATCAAGGCCTCTACATAAAGCTGTTCGGCTACTGCGCATGCCTGCGCATGTGAATTCAGCAGGAATATTGCGGTTTAGGTATGCACCGTTCCAGCAGCGAGGCCTGTCGCAAAAGAAGCATATGTAGTGGTATGTGCCCTAGAAGGGTTGCGGCCGCGCAGCAGCTAATTCAAGACACACTGTGGCTACCGCCCTAAACCATAAGCCCGTACAGTGCTACGAACTGTAGTCCGGGTCAAACCCTAAAGCTCTAAAGCCCCAAAGACCCTGCACAGTCCAAGTGTGAGCACCGAGCACCCCACTAAAAAAAGACGCACGGGCCCTGAAGACATGAGTCACATGTAAAGTCTCCGGCCTCAAACGAAAACCTAAACCCTAAACCCTATAACCCTAAACAATCATAATCAAGCCCTGGGCCGCCGTTCTGGATCAGGTTGCTGGAGCCTTTGGCTGCACCAAAGAGTGGCTTGATGCCTTTACGGAATTTAGGGCTCAGGGCGCATCAGGCTCCTGTCGGGTCTTACAGGGGCCTGCAGGGAACTGTTTGGTGTTTGTGCTTTTGGCTTATTGAGAAGTTCGCTAGGTTCTGTGACAGGTAGTTGCACCACAGCATCCAAGTATCCCTCAGTGTGTGTCTTTATTGCCCTCAACTTCCGAAGCAGGTAGATGGTTCAAACGGAGCCTAATGATATAGAGCTGCCTAGAGAGCCCAATTCAGCAACTGCGTCGCTATCGGCTCTGGGTTCAAGGCTGCGGTTAGTACACAATTCTGAGACGCACACTGCGGAACCGCACCGACGCTAACAGGTGCTGCAGGGTTCTTGTTTCAGGTTTGCCATCGGGGACTATGAGGCGTACTGACACTCGTAATTACCCGCTCAGGGCAACGTAGCTTGGGATGTGAAATCGAGGAAATCATGCTTGAAAGCATCCTCAACTCCCCAAAATGGCCCATATCTTACGAGCCCGATGGCCCAAGTCCCGCAACCTTCAACCCTGGATCCCGAACGAGAAGGCCTGAAACCTCGGAGCCGACACCCCAAACCAAGCCCGAAACCCCCACAACCAAATCCCTAAAGCCGCACGGTTTCGGGTTTAGGGCTTAGGGTTTAGGGTTTAGGGTTTAGGGGTCTCGAGACTGACTGCCAGAAGGACCTGCAGCGCTCTCGGCAGCAGCCGACCGTGATCAGCTTCTCGTCCTCGGAGATGACCGGCTTTACAGAGCAGGGGAGGGCATCCGTTTTTTTTTTTTTTTCTGGCAGGGTTTCTGGGTCTGGGAGTTCTAGTTCAGGGGCCTCAGGGTTGGAGAATTTATGCTAAGGAGGGTTTGTTCTGTTGTTCATAAAAGTCAGACTACCATACGGAAGGACATAGGATGTTGTTCACGAGCAAGATGGATGTCGGTTTGGAGAGCCGAAAAGCGAACACATTTGTCTTTGTATGTATGTTACTGTATAAGTATATACATATATATATATATGTTTATATATGGTGGATCCTTGAGGGGTAGTATAACTAACTTTTATACACATGTACATGTACATGTGTATGCGCACCTGCATGTGCAAGTGCATGTGCATCTGTAAGTGCATGCATGCATGCCTTCATGCATGCAGGGAGGTAGGTAGGTAGGTAGGTAGGTAGGTAGGTAGGTAGGTAGGTAGGTAGGTAGGTAGGTTGGTTGGTTGGTTGGTTGGTTGGTTGGTTGGTAGGCATGCATGTATGTACACGTAGATTTATACATGTATACATGTAAACAGACAATGAAGCAATGCTAAATATGAGGCGCTGGCAAGTAAACTGACATTGATGCCAACTGGGTCCAAACATCCGGAGCCGGAACACGTGAAGCTATGGGGAGAGAAGCCCAGGCGGCCAAACTCGAGCTTCAAGCATGTCCAAACCCCAAGCCAGGCATCAGCCAGAAATCATTGCATGCCGGCAGCAGTAAAGGACACCCAACATAAGCTGCAAATACCCTAAACTCCTAAACCCTAAACCCTCAACCGGACAGAGCTGATCCAGCTGCATCCCGACATCTTGCATGTCAGCCACATCGTAGAATCCCGGCCCCAAGCCTGAACCAAGGGTTTAGGGTTTGGGGTTTAGGGTCTGGGGTTTAGTTTAGGGTCACAATCCATGACCCGAGACCCCAACATCGCAAAGCCTGTGAACCGGAGGTCACAACACGGCCGTCAGCGGTTGTGGAAAGGGCAACCAATGGCAGTATGCTTTTGCACTGGTGGGTTCGATGCACCTCAACTTGAGTTAAGGCACTCATTCATTGTTTTGCGGGCTGTGACACGTCTTGAATCTGAAACCCTAATGTGTGTGTCGACATGCCCTAAGCCCTAAGCCCCAAAACCTTTGGGTTTGTTGCACTTGTAAGGCCGATGACAAATAAAACTCCATGCCCTAAACAAGGGTTAGTCTGTATGACCCTCCAGGAACATGCGAGAATCAATTTGCTAAGCCAGTTTGTCTACGAAGGGTGGTGTATTAGATTTTGCGGGGCTTCATCAGGTTAGGGTGCTCAATAATTGGAACATAGTGTTGGGGTATATTGCAGTACGGTCATACGCGCAACTAAAAGGGCAAATAGTACTAGTACTCAATAGTTAGTGCATTCGGTGAATCCTTTCCACCACCCCTTCCGGGAAGAGTGCCCAGTTCTTTGGCTTAAGGCCTTACAGGGCTTTGGGGTTTATAGGGTTGAGCTTTTAGAGAGCATCGGGTTAAGGGGATTAAGGTTATTCATTGCCCGAATCTTTGGAAGGATCTTGGAG
The DNA here is from genome assembly GCA_905221635.1 of Symbiodinium sp. CCMP2456. Taxonomy (NCBI): domain Eukaryota; class Dinophyceae; order Suessiales; family Symbiodiniaceae; genus Symbiodinium; species Symbiodinium sp. CCMP2456. The sequence goes on from CAJNDV010014703.1 coordinate 13,544, forward strand.
TTGCAGCCATGTGGTCTGAAGCTTGGGATGACCAGTTGATCGGGTCTTGCAATCTGGGGTAGCCATGTGTGCACAAGTGCACAACACAGGGCGCCTCGGTTTCTGGCGTTTGCCTAGACCCAGGCGCAATAGGGGCTTAGGTAGAGGGCTTGAAGTTCAGGACTTACAGTAAGGTTGCTTCATATCTGGAGTGCACAGGCTTGCTGCAATGACTCTTTCCCATTTTCCGTGCTAGCGATTTATTACGGCTTCAAAGGTTCCGAGCTCTAGAGGGGGTGGTTTTGAATCTAGGCCGAGGGCTGGTGGACTCGCTGGCCGACACTCAGAGCCCAGCCGCACAAGGGCTAGGGTTTAGGGTTTAGGGTAGTTTACGAACATCCAAAGGAGTGCATCAAGACATTGGTCTGCTGAGCTACCTGTAGCACCTCACTGCTTCTAAGCCCTAAACCCTGAACCCCTAAACCCCCAAACCCTAAACCCCTAAACCCTAAACCTCTAAACCCTAAACCCTCACAAAACAAGCTTCGAAAGAAGCTATGACCAGGCTTCCGACACAAGCGACACGCCACGTTCCTGTTTCCATATGGCACTCTTTTCGCATAGGGTTTAAGGGTTTAGGGTTTCAGGGAGTCTCTGTGTCCCTACTTGTTGTCAAGCTTGTACAACCTTCATAGTCCGCGGATGACACCGACAAAGTCGACAAACGCATATCGCAGTAACCCTCAACATCTCGTCCGTGCACTGCAAGTATTATATATATTCTATGCCTTTCGGTTGTACTGTGATGCACTTTTTTCTATTTTGGGCTGTTGTGTTCGAAGTTTGTATGCTGGTGCCCTGACATGCCGGGTGCGAGCGTTGGGGAGCGTTGGAAAAAATAGAGCGCTTATCGTTCACAGCCCCTAAACCCTAAACCCTAAACCCTAAACCTGAGCCCATAAACCCTAAACCTGAACCCCTAAACCCGAAGCCCTAAACCCTAAACCCTAAACCCTAAACCCTAAACCCTGAACCCTAAACCTTAACCCCAATCCCCCCAAGGCAGAACGGCTCAGTGCAAGCCGACGCCGTGAGCCTCGGTGCTCTGATGGCTCCTTGGCTTGAGCCTTTAGGTCTAAGGGTTTAGAGTTTAGGGTCTGGGGTTTAGGGTTTAGGGTTTAGGGTCTAAGGGTTGGATCAGCTTTTAGGTTGAGAGGGTTTCGGGATGAAGGTTCGGGTTCGACGGACATTGGCCGGGCGAGCTCCAATCAAGCCTGTGTAAAAAAAGGTGAGGGTTCGGGGTTTCCGGTTTAGGATGTATCGTTGAGGGTTTGGGCTTTCGTAACTCGGCCTGAGCAGTTCATGAAGAGCAAGTACGACCCTATCAGTTGTCTGCTTAGTCTCAGCGTTAGTTGGGTAAGGGCTGGAAATGATAGTGTTTGCAGGCTGTGAAAGAATACCCCAACATCCTGAACTGATGCCTCCAGAATGTCTGGTTGTAAAGGTTTCCGGACTGCCAGACCAGGGGCCAGTAACCCATGAGACTTGACATGCGTAGACCACCCCGAGAGTCCAGACCTCAAGCCCGAAACCGCAGTGAACTGTGAACCCTAATCCAGAGCCAGAAACGTTCTTCTGAGATTTCCTGGACGTGCTTGCTGTTTAGTGGCTTAGCATGTGGAAATGCAAGGCATGTCGTAGCTGTTTGTCCCCAATGCTTCCGCTTATAACTACCTGGTGAATTTATATATAATTATAAACACAGCCCTAGACCCCCAAACCCATTGACTCTCAAGCCTTACTTAATTAACCCTAAACCCATAACCCCAACACGAAGCCTAGAGCCCCCACAAAACCTGAATGTTCAAGGTCATCGCGGCCCTGAGCCCCGAGCCTTCACCCCCCCACAACCCTCTTCGAATTACTCAGGCGATTTCGTTATTTCGATCAGATTTTAATTTTAACCCGCTCTTAACTAAAAACCGTGCTGTTTTTTATTTGAAACAGCCCAAAAAGCCGTGTCGGAGTGTTTCGGTGGCAGTAGTCGAATCAGGCCGCGCTGGCCGGAGAGATGCGTCTTCCGGCTGCAGTTCATGTATTAGGGTTTCGTGTTTAGGGGTGTAGGGTTTAGGGTTTAGGAATCGGGTTTCGTGTTTAGGGGTTTCGGGTTGAGGGTTTCGTTTAGGGCTTAGGTTTCAGGTTGGTGTTCGGGTTTTTTGGAAGGAGGGACTGCAGGTGAAGGGTTTGGTGTAGTTACGAACAGAGCCCATAAAGCATGAAGTCTTATATCCCTAAGCCCGAACCAGCTACAAGCCAGCACCTGCACTGTGAAGCCTCATTGCCCAACTTGCTTTAACCTGTGTGTTTAGGCTGGTCCTCTGCGCTGCATCTGCGCACCCTGTCGGAGAGAATCTTGCCAGCACCGCTATTTCCAAAAGGGTGCTAAGTACCTATGTGGGCGATAGTCACCCAAACTGTACAGGTAATTCCTATTATCGAAACCCTAGGTGCTTAGGACCCTAGGGCCTGAAAGTTTGGAGTTCGGATTCCGAGGATTGAGGGGCTTGGGATTGGGGTTTTGCGCCAGCGACGTTCTGGCGAGCTCCTGTGATCGGATTTGTCATGTGTGCGAAAAAGTTTGGAATTCCCTAGACCCCAAACCCTAAATCCTAAGGTGGCACCCATACCCTAAGTCCTAAACCGTAAACACTCAGCCCTAAGCTTTACGCAGGTCGCCAGCGCGTGAACATCATCGCATGCAGCTTGGCCAAGCTGCACGTCCCTGAAGCCCCGAATTTGCTGGGTTTGGGGTCTACAGCTACAGGGGGTCTAAGGTTGAGGGGTGGAGGGGTATACCTGGACCCTATACAGCCTACCTTTTTAGGGATCCTTATTATAGTTTCCTTACATCAGTCCTTAAAAAGGTAGGTTCTTTCGGGTCCAGGTAGCCTTGGTAGTTTGGGGTTTAGGGTTTAGGAAGGCTTCCGGTTTAGTTTTGAATAGGCCTCGTGGATCATTCTAAACATGGCTTCTGAAACTCTGCGCAGCAGGAAATTGCAGAGCCATACCCTCTTGTTTCCCCGCCCCCGATTTCTAAACCCCAGCTAAACTTACCCTAAACCCTAAACCCTAAACCCTAAAATTCAGGGCCAAGAGTCACTGCTCAGAGGACTTTGGGTTTCAGCACAGGCTTCAGGGCTTAGGGTTCAGGGCTGAGGGCACTAAGCCCTACAAACCCTGAAAGCCCTAAAGCTTGGATTCAGGGGTTCCCTAGAGCTCCAAGTATACAACTAGTACCTACTCTGGGGTCTAAAGTCTATAAATAGTACCTACTTTGGGCTATTTGGAGCCCCAGGGGTTAGGGCCGGCATTAAGGGATACGGGATTCGGGAGGACACCTCAGCCCAAGCCCTGCAGGCCATGGAGCTTCACATTCGAAGCCTTGGTTTAGGGTTTAGCGATTATGGTGTAGGGTTCAAGGGTTCAGGGACTATGGTTTAGGGTTTATGGGTTTAGGGTTTGGCGATTATGGTGTAGGGTTCAGGGGTTCAGGGATTATGGTTTAGGGTTTATGGGTTTAAGGGTTTAGGGATTCTGGTGTAGGGTTCAGGGGTTCAGGGATTATGGGTTTAGGGTTTATGGGTTTAGGGTTTAGGGATTACGCATTTCGCGGTAAACCGGGAATCCCAACTCCCAAACCCAAACATCGAAGGGCCGCAGCATTATAGGGGCCCCAAGACCTCCAACCCCGAAGCCGTACCGTAACCCAGCAGAACCTTCTTTTTTGTAGGGTCCCTATAAATCCCATATAAGGCTAATATAAGGGTGTATAATCAGAACCTACAACAAAAGCAACAAAAGCGGCTTGTAAGGTATTGCTACCTTGTTCATGGAGCTGAAAGCTTCAAAAACCGGAAGATTTCGAACCCGACCTCAAAACCCCTAAACCCCAAATCCCTAGGAAGTTCTTGTACCTGTATCACGCCGACTCAGACCTGTGGAACCTCGACTGGCTTGTCCGAGTTGTGAAAGCGTAAAACCCTACACCTTTAACCCTAAACCCCTAAACTCCTAAACCCCTAAACCCTAAACCCTGAACCACTTTGATGCTGTGTTAATGATCCTCTGAAGACAGTATTGTGGTGGACCTTGCCAGGCTTGTCTGAGTGTGAGTGTCAAAACCCTAAACTTCGAACGCTCAGCCCGACAGTTGGCTCTACCCATAGGCTCCATAGTAGCTCCCTTTTTTTTTTTGGAATTACCTTTTAGGATCCTAAGTACAAACCACCAAAAAGGAACTCCTATTGAGCCTATGGGTAAACTAACCCAGGTAACTCCTTGCTCAGGGCTCTTGGACGCGGAAGGCGCTGGGCGCAGGCCATGACCGCACTTTCCGAGATGCCCGCGACTTAGAGACAGCAAAGGGCTGTTTGGGGTTTTGGGGTTTCGGGTTAAAGGTTTAGAGTTTAGGGCTGGTAGGGGGTTAGGGTTTTGGGGTTACAGGTGTAGGGTTGGTAGTGGGGGCACACAGTCCAAGCCCATGCTGAAAAGGGCTAGTAGTTGGGGGCTATACGATTCAGGTTCGTGCTTTGGGACTCTAGCGGCAAGGTGCAGCTTGTCCCAGGGTTGGTTTTTGTTTGTGCCCAGGTTTCAGTGCTTCGGATGTTGGGACAGCGGCAAAGCGGTGTCGTATGTCCTTCTGTCTGTCTGTCTGTCTGTCTGTCTGTCTGTCTGTCTGTCTGTCTGTCTGTCTGCCTGTATATGTATAGATATGTACATATATATATATATATATACATATACATAGATATCACATCGGTCGGCGTTCTTCACTGAATGCATATGTCTGTTGATCCGTAGACCCTAAAACAGCTAAAGCCTGTATCCTAAGTTGTCAGTCCACTATAGTGCTATAGCCGAGCCCGTGTGCCAGTTGCAGCAGGCCGTTGTGCTGCGTGGTTACGATTGCCGATGATTTCAGCAGACCCTATACACTCAAAAGCAATCAAGGTCGGTGAAGCATGTTCTCCAGATGTGTCTTGTATGTTGACCCTAAGGTGCTCAAGACAGCCTAAGCCATGCATCCGAAGAGTTGAAGCCCTAACCCGAGCCCCTTCACTCCCCACTTAGCTTCTACAACTTGACAGGGCCCTAGACCCTCAACCCTAAACCCACTTAGTTAACACAAATTGAAAAGCCAGCCCAACGAGTTTACCCAATCTCCAAGGCCGCAGCAACGTCCGACTCCAGATGCGATCAGCTTCAGTGCCCTTCTCGCCGATTGGGCGGAGGCATGAGGGCATGAAGGCGGTGCAGAGCTTATGGGTCTAACTCAGGGAGTTTGGGGGCTGTGGGTTTGCAGGGTCATTTCTTAGTTTAGAATTCCCACGATCGGCAGGGAGAGATGAACTTGCGCAGCTCAGAAAGAACTACGCCTAAGGCTCACAGCCGCCTCACAGGAGATGCCCCTTCGCTCAACCCACATCTATCCGTGGAGCTCGGTGCTACCATAGTTCCAATGTGTATGTTCTTTAACTTTCAAATCATGTCAAGGCGTTAAAGGGCTGTTTAGTACTTAACCTAAAAACCATGAAGTATTTCGTTTTTTTGGGTTGTGGAGCATCTGGGATAGGCCCTACATGCAGTTGCACTAGCGCCCAAGCTCTTCCAATGCATTCGTAAGCGTAAATATCTGCAAAAATCCTTAAGCCATACCCTGCACAACATCCAAGCCAGCGATGCACCAAGTAATATAGGGGCCTAATAAATTACTATGAACACTGTTTCGTGGGTTCCTTACTACAGTTGTAGTGTAATATACCCCAAAGATTTCAGGCGCCTATTGTGATTATTAAGGCTCCTACATTTTGTTTGTAAAGCCCTTCGTGATCGATTTCGCACCCTTGCAGAAGTCCCCATACACCCTTGAACATGCGAGAACATAGCTTGCACCCAGCTCGGACAGCCAAGCCCTCTTTTAACCCTGATCTCCTGTGAGTCCTAGCTTAAGCCTTCTTTATCCGGTTTAGGGTTTAGGGTTCAGGGTTTAGGGTTTAGGGGTTGATGGGTTTAGGGGTTTAGGGTTTAGGGGTCTACACCTTTCAACTTCGAATCAGGTCAGAGTTGCTTTTGGATCTAGGGTTGAACTCCAGTCCAAATGTAAAGCTTCACGCCTGGACCTTAGTTCCAGAACCGCAATCCGAAACTCCTCGTGCCTATATAAACCCACATAAACAAGACAAAGCGGGTCGAACGCTTATACACTTCTTAAGACTGGACTTAATCCGCCACTGCCATAAAAGCCGTGAAAGCCCTGCAAAGCCTTGTGTGACATCTTAATGCAGCCACAACCCCTAAGCCCTAAACCCTTAATCCGAAGCCCCCCGAAAAAAGCCTTAAACCCCAAATCCCAACAAGCCCTAAACCTCAAACCCGAAGCCCCAGAAATTCCCGGAGAAGCCCTAAACCCTATAAGCCCGAAGCCTCAAGCTGAACCCTAAACCCTAAACCCTTTTGTATTTCATTACCACTTGACCTCAGTCTGAAGACGGGCAGCTAGAGAGAGTTGTGGCGCAGGCTAACATGGCCTTCTTTGCCTCTGCTTTAGAGTACTTGCTGTCAGTTGTGAGATCAGGCTAAATTGGGTCCGATCTTGTACTGTAGTGGATTGCCTTTGAAGGGTCTCTCCGCTTAATTAGTCGAGCTGAAAGGTGAAGCTTGACATGCACATCCCAAGACATCACATTACCCTGCAATGCGGGCTCGTCCTTGCAAAGTAGGAGGCAAAAAAACCCTAAATCCCTAAACCCTAAACACCTAAGCCCCCTAAGCCCTAAACCCCTAAACCCTAATCCCCTAATCCCCTACCCGTAAGCCCTAAGCCCCTAAATCCCTAAACCCCCTAAAGCCCCGTCAACCCTAAACCAGGACACCTGGGACTCCGCGCTGGTTCTCCTGGAAGCCGCGCGCAAGGCTCGGGCCGCGGAACCTCGACCTGGACTTTGGGGGTTCCCATGGGTTCCCTGAGACCCTGAAAAACAACGGCTTCGGGTTACGGTTTGGGGTTGAGTCATTGAGGGTTTGCGGTTTTGGGTTTAGGGTGGCCTGGCAATCATCAAGTCCGGTTTCAAAAGGGTTTAGGTTCCCTGAAACCCTGAAAAGGGCTTCGGGTGTAGGGGCTTAAGAGGTGTACCTGAGCAAGAAACTCCATTGCTTTGCGAGGTTTAGGGTTCAGGGTTCAGTCTATAACGAATACAGAAAAATCGATAAATAGAAATAAATCAATAAATCAATAAATAAATATAAGTACCAATAAATAAACAAATAAATATAAATAAATACATAAATAAATAAATATATATATATATATATATTTATTTATTTATTTATTTATCCAGGTAGTGGTTCAGCGGAGGTGGTGGCATCAGGGCGTAAGGATCTAGGATTTGGGTGGGATTTGGGTGGAGAGTCAACCGACAAAGGGCAGGCTTTGGAAGCTCTCCAATTGTCGAAATTGTGGTGGAAAGAAGGAAGTTGAATCATTGAACTTCCGGAGTTGCAGTCAAAGACCGTATAGATTTCAGCAGGCTTTGGACTGGTTGTGCGGCTCAGGGAACGTGCCCGTCAGGAGGGTGGGCAGGAAGTGTTGACCTAGCTCTAGACAATCTAGCATTGCTCTACCAGATATGCCATTTCTACCGCCCCTGAGTGGACAAGAATCCGAAATGCAAGCAATATGGGGAATAGCTCACCATACAGACATAGATAGTTACATATATACATGCATACGTACATAC
>CAJNDV010014703.1:26933-49940 GCA_905221635.1 Symbiodinium sp. CCMP2456
GGGTTTTGGGTTTGGGTTTAGGTTTGGAAGCGGCGAACACAGAAGAAGAATAACTCGACATCGGGCGATGTTCTTAGGATCCACATTTTCACATAGTGCCAGCCTAAAATCACTTGGACGCAGCTTAAAGCTAAACTTAATTGCCAGTGATTAACTCCTCATGAGACACACCTGCTTTCGTTGAGAACCCGAGCTGCTGGGGTTGTCGTACGGGTGTTGCAGGCGAGGGCCGCGGCCGCGGTCGTGGAGGGCAGGCACGGACGAGGGTTTAGGATAGGTTGGGGATTTAGTGGCTTAGTGTTCAGCGTTCGTCAGTTCATCGTGTTTATAAAGGGGTTCAGGCCTGAAGCTCGCAAGAATGCTTTTCAGGCCTTTGCTGTTTTATGGCTGAGAGTTCTCTGAAGGTAGACAAAGTGTAGTACCTACACGTGACCAAGACTCTGCGGGAGACAACGCAAGCCCCAAGCGGCAAAGCCTAAACTCTACACTTGAAACCCTATGAAGCCGAAGGCCACAGACATAGCCCGAAGCGTGGTTAGGCTGCGGGCCCGGGACAGAAGCGCGAAGGGGGCGGCGGCGACAAGGCCGGTTGGGTCACGAAAGGACGATGCTGTCTGACAGCAGCTGTCAGTGTTGTTGTTTCTGTCGCGTGAGTATTGCTCCTGCTCCTGCTGCTACTGCTGCTGCTTCTGCTACTGCTCCTGCTGCTGCTGCTGCTGCTGCTGCTGCTGCCTCTGATGCTACTATTGCGACGACGAGCACGACTACTACTGCCATACCCCTCCTGCTCCTGTGGCGACTGTTGCGGCTTGCGTTGACGTGACGCACGACACCAGGCCGGAAAGAAGGCACGTGGATGAGGAACATCGGCAGGCAATGGCGTGACCTGACATTGTTGTTTGCTTTTTAGCGCTTTGGTTTAGGGCGCAGGGCTTTAAGCCAGGGTTGTAGGATGTGTGCGAGGCAGTTTTGTCGGGTTGTGCACACTGCTGACTCCATGGGCATGTTTGTCAGTAAGTTGCTAATTAAACCGTAGGCCCGGAGGAGCACGCTCCTTATTCTGAAGGAAGCCTTGAGCGGGATGCCTTTCGAGGAACTACTAACACTGCCAGGCAAAACTGACACGATACACCATTGCTGATCGTCGCAGGTTCATGAGTCCTTCCATGTAGAGTGCCAAATTGGCGGATGTCATCGAGTTTTGGATCACGCGTATTGTAAATGTTTGCAGGCTTAAGACTGTAAGACCACCGTCATATCCACCCATGGCCCCGATAGCACTGAGCACAACCCTACAATCCATGCACCTACAAGTAGCCCCGAACATGGCACGGACATGCACAGTCGTGAGCTCTTGACAGGGCGCTTTCTCAAAAGACCTCGGTAGCTACATGGGTTCTATATGAGGATGTTATCTTTAAGTTCAATATGTGTATACATATGTAGATATATACACATACTTTCAATATTCAGGGTCCAGGGTTTTGTGAAGTGTTGAAATTACAGGGCTAATACACTTTCCCGAGGGATCCTAGGCAGGTTCGTGGCGGATACGTATGCCGACAGTAATCATAAGCACTCTTTACTCTTTACTTGATATATAGAGGTAGTTAGGGTTTAGGGTTTATAGGGTTATAGAGGTACTTAGCAAGTTTTGGATATTATAAAGTCGCCAGAGGTATCGAGAAGCCTACTGGTGCCACCGACTTTGGACGCTGGCTGGATCCAACATCAGTGGCGCGTGTGTACTAGAAATGTGCGCTGCCTTGCTTCTTTTTGTGAACTGCTTTATCATAGCTTTTTGTAAGCCGCCCTGATTGAGAAACCACATCTAGTGCAGCATGTATTTCACGAAGCGGTGTTATGGTGCATTATGCGTGAAGGAGACACCGGACGAGTGTGCAGTTCTGACCGTTTCTGCTTTCAATAGAGCTTCAAGTTCTTGCGTTCGGCAAATTCCGATGAGTTCAACAGTTCAACCGACACATGTAAGACAATGCGAGTGTGCGATTAGGGCTATGGCTAGGGCGTTAAGGAGGTTGGCCCATCCAGCTTTCAGCATCGAAGCTTGTACGAGACCACTGTGAGCAGAAGCTTCAGTGTGACTGCGAGTACATAAGCCGCGTCAACTCAAGCGCTGACCGGGTCTGATAGGTTGGGGCAGAATACCGAAGTCTGTCAATTCGCGAGCCTGGTACGGAACTGGCGGCTCTTCCCTCTCTGAACGTCGTTTATTGTGAGTCCTTCATTACCGTGCTGTCTTCGTGAAGCTTTCTTTCAGGGCCTGTAAGTGATGCCGTAAGCAGGAGTTGTCAAAAAGATAGACAGCCAGGGGTTTAAGGGTTTGGAGTAGCCAGTCTTGGCAGCTCTGGCTGACTCTGCCTGGCGAGGCTGAAGCATGTGCGGGCAGCAAAAGCTGTCAGGACCCTGACATGACCAGACATGGGAGTATCGAAAAACATGGGCCTTAATATGGACTCTGAGTGGTTGAGTTGTAGGATAAGGACCCTGCCCAGAAGATGGAGCTCCCACTTCAAAGAAATTCGCGCACATAAGCAACAACTGGAAGATCGGCATGTGCTGCGGCTGTATGTTCTACAATTTGTTCACTAAACCTTCGGAGCTTACAACCTGACGTCAACATCCAAGGCCTCATATATCAGTAAACTTGGTTCCCGTAGACCTCGCACACATTCGCAGCGGTGACAGTTTTTGGCCAAAAGGGCGGGGCCATGATGCAGAGTGGGCTTCGATGTGCTGCCGTGCACAGTGACCGGCGCTGGACCCGCGCTTACCGGAGCGCATGAAGGCGCCTGCTTCATTGATGTGAGTTTAGATTATGTGCGGCTTGGGGTTAGGGCGATTGAGGCCTATTGGGGAAACTGCACAAATCACCTGCAAGGCTTCAACACCCAATGACACATTGCCACGGCGTTTGCGGCTGCTCCGTACTTAAATAACAGGTTCAAGGGACTTAGTAAGAAGCGTTATCAATAAAGCAATTATACGTATGATTACTTGTAACAGTTAAATGAGGTACTTGTAACTGTACTTGTTAAGTCCCATGAACCTCCAAGTACACGTCCGCGAGTTGCATTCCTTAGTGCTGAACTCTCAACCCAACCGGTGTGCACTCCGGACCATCGTTGATAGACTACCTGGTTTTCACATCGCGAGGGTCATGAAGTGCAGACGCTTCTTTCGGGGAGCCTGCCGGCATTCACCAAGGCCGCGACGAAAAGGGTCGATACCAGGACCCCCCCCGGTGTCAATTTCCCCATTTCTGGAGGTAGTTCAGGGATCTTCAGGACTACAACAAAGTTCAGTTGGGGGGCCTACTTACTCTAGGCATGTGGTTGCATCACGGGGGTAGCATCTGAAACTTTTAGATCTCGCCGGTTTCGTGTTTAGCATCTCCAGGCTTGAAGGGTGCCCCTGGATAGGGGTGGCTTGTTATTGATGGGATGGGGTGCCGTTTCGAGATTGAAGAGTGCCGGGGGTTGGGAAGTACCTCCCTTCAGCTTCCCAACAACCTAACTCAACCCCTAATCCTAAACCCCAAGCCTTTAAGAGAAAGCAACAGGTGATCTCTGGGCATGGGCGTGCCGGACCGGGCTGCACTGCCAATTGTAGCATCTCGACGGCATTTCTGGCCGTGAGGGCCCATGTGCCCCAATAGTATATGGTTTAGGGTTTAGGGTTCATGGGGAGTTCTCTAAAGTGGGGTCCCTTTTAGGGTACTCTTTTAATAAGGGGACCTTAAAACGGGCCCGAATTTAGTGAACTACCCTTCTACTTTGGCATGAGTGGTACCTATATTGGCCAAAGCATATACCCCTTGGGCACATGGAACCTTGAGGACTTAAGCATCCTTAAACCCCTGTGGTACCCATATAAAACCATTAAAGGATCCCTTTGAAGGAACTCTCACAGGTTTAGGGTTTCGGGGTACCCATATACAACCAGTAAAGGATCCCTTTCATGGGAGCCAGGACCCTTTGATTAACGAGTCTGCCCTGAGGCTTACGGCTCTCCCCCAGATCGCCCAAAATCCGTCATTTAAGGAACATACTTCAAATCGTAGGGACATATGTGTATATATATATATATAGATAGATAGATGTGTGTGTGTGTGTGTATATAGGGGTCCTACGATGACTTAAGGCTGAACTTAGTCTGAAAGAGTCCTAAACGGGCAGCCTTCAAACCCTAAACTTAGTCTTAAAGAATCCTAAATCGGAAGCTTTTGAACCTAGACTTGGTCCTAAAACTTAAACCTAGTCTTAAAGAATCCTAAAGAGGAAGCCCCCAAACTCTAAACTTGTCCCTAAACCCTAAACTTAGTCTTGAAGAACTGCTAAACCGGAAGCCCCTAAACCCTAAACGTGGCCTTAAACCCTGAACACCATTGAAGGTTTGGACCCGGACGATTCGGAAGATTTGCCCTCCCAGTTTGAAAGGTTTGGTGGAGTCTGTACAAAACTGCAACAGTATAGGGGCCTTAGTAATCAGAGTAGGGTTTTGGGTATGCTATACTACAATAAAACTATAATTAGGAACCCCCCCACCCAAAAAAAAAGGATAGGTAATTATGTAGGCCCCTACATTACCCGATGATTTCTAAGGGCTTTGGACCCTTGCTTGGAGGTTCATGGGACTTAGCAAGTACAGTTATAAGTACCTTGATTGGGGTTATGAGTATTTATGAGTGTAGTTACCTCGTCTATAACCCTAGTTACTAAGTCCATGTGCTTCGCTAGGCTTACGCCAGCCAAAAAGGTGAACAATTGGTTTTATGCCCGCTGCCCGTAGATGAAGTTAGGGCTAGCCGTTCCCTTAATTAAAAGCTGCTGTTAGCATCTCTTGTGCTGGGTTACTTTAGCCGAGGTGTAGGAAAGTCCTAGTGTAGGTACCGGGAAGAATGTCCAGTAAGAAAAGAGGCTGAGAGAGTAAATATAGCCTAGACTAAAATACGGGTTATGCAAGGGATACCATTGCTACTGTAACAAGTCCGACCCCTAAAGGCCCATGTTCTCACTTATTCACATTTGGCCTGAAAGTAGTCCTTATATCGATACTCTAGGGCCAATGTGTACAGTATAGACTATACGACAATGTGGGACCTGGGTATGATTGTCAGATCCTCAACCCAATAAGCCCTAAGCCCTAAACCCAATAAGCCGTAACCCCTAAACCCTAAACACTAAGCCCCAAACCCAATAAGCCCTAAACCCTAAACCCTAAACACTAACCCCCAAACCCAATAAGCCCTAAACCCTAAAACCTCAACCCAGTAAGCCCTCAACCCAAGCCCCAGACTTCAAACCCTAAGCCTTGAACCCCAGACCTCCCTGCCACCAAGGAATTCTAGACGCAGACTATGCACATAGAAAACAGCTCCAAAACGCAGGTTTAGGGTTTAGGGGTCTCAGATGGAAAACCGCTCCAAAAACACGGGTTATAAGGGTTTAGGGTTTAGGCTTTACGGGGTTTCGGGGTCTAGGGTTTAAGGGGCTTAGGGTTTAGGAACCATAAACCCTAGACCTTTCACCTAAAGCCATGAGCCTCCCACGGAAGAGGCACGTCTCCTCGATCTGCCCTACGACGCCCCGGGATCTCAAGTCGAATCTCTGGTGCGGCTCGACGACAACGGATGCCTAGAGCATGGAGTTTAGGGTTTCTAGGGTTTGGGGTTTAGGGTTTATAGGGTTTAGGGTTTCTAGGGTTTGGGCTTAGGAGTTGCAACCCTAAGCCCGAGACACCCTCAAAACCACATAATCAGGATTGAAGCTTCAGGGCGTGGTGGGATGTTGATGGTGCCTTTGGAACTCGGGGCAAGCTTCGAGTTCAGAGCAGGCTTGTTGCTGAAGGATATCCGTAGCTGAAATTAGGGTCCCTGTTTGGTTTAGGGTTTAGGGGAAAGGACATGGCACAGGCTTTAGTGTTTGGGGGTACAGTGGACTTTGACTGTATTCTTTGTTTCAAGGCCAGGGGATGTCGGGCCGGGGTCTGTTTCTTGCAGTGCATGTGCAGGGCGCTCGTTTTGAGAAGCCCGATGCAAGAATTACACGGGGCATGTCGCAGGAGAACATTGCAGGAACATGCAAAAATGTGCTGTTCAGATTGGAAGGGCTTGCACGATCAAGCCCGAAATAGCGCCGCTATTGTGTTTCAGGCTGCAGATGTCACTAGCTTTTTTCCGTTGGTGGGCCCACACTGAGTATCCCGACTTGATATTCTGCAAAAACCCCAAACCTCGAAAGGCCCACCCCCGAAACCACAGAAGCGGACGAACTTCTGAGCCCTACGCCCCAGGGCAAACCAACCCCAAAATCCTAAACCCGGCGAAACCCGGCGCGTGCGAGTCGAGACCTGTCCCCACGAGGAGTGAAGCCTTTCAACGGTTTATTTAGGGTTAGGGTTTAGGGTTTATAGGGTTTACGGTTAGGGTTTAGAGTTTATGGTGTTTGCTTCTCTTCCTGCTGTTACGAGTGCAGCGTGGAAAGCCACAGCTGTCACGGCGTGACGTTGCAAGCAGTTGCAAGCGCGTCGATACTGCGAAACACGCGGCCAATTTGGGGTATCGAGCTGAACAATCTCAGGGACAAGCCATACGCCTGAAGCCTACTCTCAAAACCCCAAGGCCATCAAACCTTCTGTGCACGATGCCTGAATCCCCCAGCACCGAATCATGAAGCTTGAGCCCTAGTTGATGAACCGTAGCCCTCAAACCTAAACGGCCCTCAACCCTAAGCCCTAGCTGATGAACCTTTAGATCCCGAATGCCCTGAAGCAGAGGACCGAATCCCTTCAAGTCTCGACCCCGAAACCCCAAACCCTCCGAGACCTCCTCAGAGACAAGCTTGAACTCCACAAACCTACCCGTTTTAAGGAAACCTGTGTGGCAGTGACTCTAGTGAGCCCTCACGCGATCGGTTTTGCTTAGGCAGGCAAGCCCTAAACCCTAAACCCTGTATGGCCGCAACCTGCAACCTAAACCCTGTAGACCGTAGTTTAACAAAAACCCTATAAACTCTAAACCCTATAAGCCTTATAAGTCCTATAACCCCTAAACCCTAACCCTACAAACCCCAAACCCTAAACTCTAAACCCTATAACCCTAAGGGCAAAAGCCCTATAAGCCCTACCCCAAAACTGTGAAGGAAGCCGGAGCTTGTGGACTGGCAGCTCGAGCCGCGGCATGCGACCAAGGTCCCCTGGCTTTCCGAGAGACGGGCTGTGGATCTGGGGGGTTTCCGACACCTTCGGGGTTTAGGGTTTAGGGTTTAGGGTTTAGGGTTTAGGGTTGTGGATCTGAGTAGGGGTGCCTTATTTGGGGGTCCTTAGAAGAAGGATCCTACTATCTAGGGTACTATATTGGGGTCCCCTATTTTCGGGAACCCCCATCTAAACCCTCGAAACCCTGTGTAAACCCTGCTTGTTAGCCGAAAAGACCGACCTCTTCAGAGTCCCCGATTTTGGTTTCAATATATAGCTCCTCGCAAAGGTAGGTCTCTTGGGCCGCAGGTGGGGGCTCAGGGTTTAGAGGTTGAGGGTGGAGGCTCAAGGGTTTCTCAAGCTGTTGAGGCTTAGGGTGTCATTCCGTTCAAGGGTTCTGTAGGGGCATTATGAGGCTTAGATAGCCGCTGGGAGAGCTTTAAACTTTTTGTCCTTATATATTTAGTTTACCATAGAAAGTTTGAAGTTTTTTGGGGCTACTTATTGAAGAAGAGAGGAGAGTTGGTGATGAAAGGTTTTGGCTTTGGTGAGTTGGACTTAGCATATTGGAGAGAGGCAGAACGGGCTATGGGTTTAGGAATGGGGTTTGAGGTTTCAGCCACAGAGCTTTGGGTTTAGATACCAGGCGGCTTTAGTGCAGCTCTGAGGAGCACATCGGTTTTTGCAGGTGTTTTGTACTTGAGGTTGTGCCATATCATCATCATCATCATCATCATCATCATCTCTATACTCTTGCCTGTAGAACTGCTAGGATACTGCTCCCTATGGTTTTTCTTCGGTCAGCGTCATGCAGGTGCCTTCGGCCCGTCGGTCACCAGGTACAAGAACTCTCACTGTGTGTTTTGTCATCTTCCCTTTTTTTACGCAGCTCGTGCCAATACTACTTACATTGCCGGATATGTCTCGGCATGGGCCTCGACGTAGGGTCTGTCATGTGGCATGTTGTAGAGTACTTTTACTTCACGCCAGCCTGATCGATGCGAAGTCTCCGTGCATGCTGCGCGGGCTTGGTATTAACAGTAGGACCTCTCAGAACATACGCCATAAGACCCCTTCATGGACTAATAAACCACTAAACCCTATAACCCTAAACCCAACCACATAAAAAAGGCCCTCAGCAAAAACAAAAACCACAAAATCGGATGAAACCGTCAGGTGCTCTCGCGCTTGGCCCGGGCCGGCCGGGTGCGTCTCTGCCGCCAGGTGCTGCAGGCGATGCGCCGGGGTCAGGCACCGGGTTGGGCGGGTTTCTTGTAGGCTTCTGGGGTTCTATGATATGAACAAGTTGAAACCCTAACCTATAGGATTCTAGGGTTCCTCTGAAGGGTTCTAACCCAGAGGCTTCTAGAGTCCTTTCAAAGGGTTCTAACCCTAACCTATAGAGGCTTCTAGGGTCCCTTTTTGACAGAACGGATCTATAGGGCTTGCAGGGTTTAGGGTTCAGCGCTTCGCGGCTTCAAGCGTCGAGTTGAGGTCTAGGGTTGAGGGTTTAGTGGCTACGTACCAGGCGTTCTTGCTTGCAAGCCTGCAGCAAAAAGGGTTTAGGGTTGAGAGTTTAGTGTTTAGGGTTGAGGGAGTTGAAGGTTTACGGTATGGGGCATGCTGAACAGCACTGCTCGAAACAACTGCGACCACTTTTTGATGCATCCGTCCGAAGTAGCCAAACGGCTGCCATGTTCATCCTATCTGTCGATGCTACACATCCTGCGTGACCGTATGCAGCCTAAGCCCCAGCCTCCAGCACTTGTGCTAGTTCTCAGGGTCTAAATCTGGATGTCGCTCTTGCTGGGCGCTTACTACTTGTTGATGCTGGCGTTTGGTGGAGCCGTTCAGGGTTTCGGCTTTTGGGGTTTTCTGGCCGAGAGAAGCCTTGTTGGCAGGTGCAGGCGAATGTCTTCCATTACAGCGCGGGAATCAGTGCCTGCGAGTTCCCTGGCCTTACATGCCGAGAGAGTTGATGTAGACACTCATCAGCCACGATAATCCTACCGGACGCGTCTGCGTCAGAGTAATTGAACGCAAAAGTCGAAGCTTATCAAGGGTGCGTGTGCGTGTGTGTGTTGCATATGTTCTGAGATGGAGGGTTCTTAGAACTACCGATGCTTTACTCAGGGGCACTTTCGATAAGGATCTTGCCATCTGCGGTTGATCGCAGGTTTCTAGATTGTTAACTTGTGCTAATGCCCGAATCTGGCGCTTAACTGATCTGGTTTTGTTGCCCGCTCTTGGCCTGTCAGCGGACAGACGTGCAAAGTTCAGACAGTCACCCCAAGAGAGACGGTGTGCTTCCAAACCTTAAAGCATCGGCTGGATACTCGCCTGGATGGTATACAGTATTGCTAGCATATACAATGCCAATAGCGGCTGCACAAGTAAGAACGATAAGTATATGAACGTAGAGTCATGAAGCATGATGTGAAGCCGAGCTGTGAGAGACCACATGCCCGGCAACCTAAAGCCCCAAACCTCGTACTCTAAAGCAGGGGGGGCCTTTTTCTGATGAATGTAAAAAGTTATCTTGGCGATTTCCATTACGTAAACGCACTACGGTTGTTGTTTTCAAGTGTTACTAGTATTAACGTTCATGCGACAGTCTGGAGCCACGGAATACACAGGCATGCCAGCTAGCAGGTCTGCCACATTCGTCCCAAAGTCGCAGGCCAGTGCAAGGACTGGTCTCACGGAGGGATTTTGGTGAAAACATCACATATACTATCTATAAGTTTTGAAAGCCGTGAGACTGGCAAGGAAGCCTACTTCCCCAACAGTGAGAAATGAAACCCACAATTACCAGACCCTAAACCCTAAGCCTCAAGCCGTGACAGCCCGCTGCGAGGCTTACCTCTGCTTGGGATGCTGCGATCGACATGGTGACTTGCCTGCAGTCTTACTCTTTTCAGGGAGCCAATCCCCGCTCAATCAAAGAGCATCCCTTAAATCAGAGGGCTTTTTGATTTTGGGTGTGGATGTCTGAAGCAAGCACGTTTCTATCCTTAGGAACAATGTATTTCCCCTGACCTTACAGAACTCGCTCGCCATCGTTCTTGGACAGTAGCGCTCAACTTCTGGAAGGGCTGAATTCGAGAAGACTTCTCCAGCCACAGAACACAACAGATTGCCAGTGTATATTTCGGCACTTGTGACGACTATCTCCCCTTCTGGAGAGGATGAACATAATCATGCAAACCCTAAACCCTAAACCCTAAACCCCAGGTGCAGCGCTTGAATGACAGATGACCACGAACCTACATGTCTGCACTCTCGACTCCTCTGTCTCACATGCTTCAGACATCTATTGTAGTTCGTTTTTTGGGGCTACCTTTTTGGATCCTAAGAAAAAGATATATATATATATACTACAATATATATATATATATATGGTCCATGGCGACTATAGACTACAGGTAAGCTTGCCTTATTACCATCTTCCGAAACGCCGGCCCTGAACCGTGTTGAGGAGCAGCGCCAGAATGCCGCCTCTCAGCCCCGAGTGCTGAAGCCGTAGAAACAAGAAGTCGAAGACCTTAGCCTTAAGCTAGACTTTTTTGTGGAAATCCTTATGATAGTTATAGTATACGTAATATACACCAAAACCCTTTTCTGATTATCAGGGCCCCTGGGTTTGAATCTCCGAGTTCCCCCAACCTCCTTACTTAAACAGGCTTTGGGTATTTAGGGTTTCGGATTTAGGGCTTAGGGTTTTAAACTTATTAAAGTATGCAAGACAAGGTCTCTTCGCTGCCAAGCATGCGCCTGATGCCCGACATTGTAGCGGCTCTTCTGCAAGGTTCCGGCGAATGTCCTGTCAGGCGTCTTGCACCTACTCGGCCCGCAAGCTTGTGGATCTTGTGGCTTACAATGCAGCTTCAACCTTGTTCTCAGCCCGGTTGATTAACCTCGATGACCAAGCTGAAGCAGAAATTCCGCCAGTCCAACCCAACCTGGCTCGATGGCCGCTGGATATAGGCCTGTAGCAATCCAGGCCTGCGGGCAAAGGCTGATTCCGTACGGGGTCGAAATACGGCGAGCCGATTGACTCAGGTGCTGAACACAGCTGCCAGCACTTGCGGGCAGCCTGGTTACCTGGTCGGACCAGATTGTGCATGACATGCAACCTAAACTCGCAACAGTCTATGATGCTAAGTCCCAATACTCACAGCTTGCAAATTTGCAAAGTAGCTTATGCCACAGAGCGTTGTCGGTGACCGGGGGTTTGATGGACTCTTTCCTTCGAATTGGTTTGCCACGTTTTGAAATTAAGGCCTAAACCCTAAAGCCGCAAGCAAGAGGGTCCTAGTGGGAAGGCTCCTCGGGCCTCCAGATTCCGGTTACAGTCGCAAGAATGCCAGCACTGAAGTTGACCTTCTCTGCTGCTTCCCTGTAGAGTGCAGTTCTTTAGGTCGCTGGCAGCCGGCGCTCCATTTGCTTGGATCCACCACTGGCATGGATCTCGAGGCTGACATTATCAGCACCTTGGTGTAATCGTGGCAACAGCTTTTACACGTGTGTGTGTGTGTGTGTGTGCTGACGACCAGAACCAAAACTAGTTCTAGGCATGAAGTTACGCAGTGTTTCGGAACTTCTTCAGATTCCGAGCAGCAGCGCAGGAACAGGGCTTATGGTCTGGGTTCAGGCATCCAAAGCAGAAGGGATGAAGATAATATGGCCCAGCTGCCAGCATCTGAGCCCATACGGCTGATGATACAAATCCTGCATTGCCCAGAGTAATAATTCGCCATAGCTCCCATAGCTTAGGGTCTTCAAGGTAATTAATGCAGGATTCATATCATCATCAGTAATGAAGCCCTTAAACCTTCAGCTTAGAGCCCCCAGGCCCTTCAAGCCTCAAAGATCCTTGACCCAGGAAGCCCAATGCATCTGAACTGCATCAAACTTCGTATAGATAGATAGATTGATTGATAGATTGATAGATTGATAGATTGATAGATTGATAGATTGATAGGTTGATAGGTTGATAGGTTGATAGATAGATAGATAGATAGATAGATAGATAGTTAGATAGATAGAGAGAGAGAGAGAGAGAGAGAAAGAGAGAGGGGTTGGCGGGATGCTGACCTTCAACAGTCCTCAACCTCAGCCTTCTAGCCCCCCTAAACCCAGAAAGAGAAGCAAGAACTCTGAAAGCCCTAGCGTTTGCCGGGTCTGTTGTCAGATGGGCTTTCACTATGCTTGTGTACTTGTTTTCTGGCCTTTAATCCAAGCCCTCCCTGACAACCTGGAGCTCCAGCAGTGAATCTAGGGTTTAGGGTTTAGGGTTTAGGGTTTAGGGTCTGTCAGTTCCCTTGCTTTGTTCTTGACCCTTATCGCTACAGACCTTGCCAGGCCTGTCCGAGTGTGAGTGTCAAAAAAAAACCCTAAACCCCTAACCCCTAACCCCTAAACCCATAAACCCTAAACCCTAAACACCTAAACCCTAAACCCCATAAACCCTATAAACTCAAAACCCCAAAACCCTAAACCCAAGGCTTCAACGCGTCCCTCGGCGCCTGTGGCACTGCGGGACGCTGGCGCGAGGCTGCAGGGCTCCTCTTCGAAGCAGCTGTGGGAGCTGTGTCTCGGATTGATCGTGTGTCTGGTGCTTAGTAGGGAATGGGGGAATGGATCCCTATGACAGTCCCTTAAGGTCCCTTATAGTAGTCCCTATGACCCATTCCCCCATTCCCTACTAAGCACCAGACAGTCGTTTTCGGGCTTCGGCCCGTTGGCGCTTCCGGTTCTTGGGCTTAGGGCTCTGGGCCTTTTCAGCTAGACCTTAAGGGCTTGGAGTGTTGGTTTAAGTAACTACGGTGTTCAAGGCTTGGGGGTTGTGGGGTTTATAGGGTTTAGAAGTTTCTGACGTAGGGTATTCCGTGTGTTCGGCTTTAGAGATTTACGGCTTGGGCAGGGGGCTTCGGGATCGAGGGTAAACTTATAGAGGGCATTCAAAGTGCATGTAAAGTCACCCGAAACGGGGAGCACAGTATAACCCCTAAGTATTTAAGTACACCCAAGAGTTTCTAGTTAGGCCTCAGGGCCCGATGCAGGAATATTTTTGGTTTACGGTTTGGATACGAATTGGATACGATTCACTGATACGATTGGCGTGTTCCGCATTTCGGGAAATACGATTCGAATACGATTTCGATATAGGGGGCGATACGCTCTCGTCCAAAGGAAATATGATACGATTTCAATAAAGATTGCAATCCTTTGCCAAAACCGCTAGGACTCAACCTAAATCTGGACCCGCATGCTCGGCCCTGCCAGTCAATGTCGCGTCGCATCGGCGCCCCTACTGGAACCCGTATCTGAATACATAAAGAGCCGGGAAATAATCGTATCCAAACGGTATCCAAACCCCTATATTTCCTTGGGGAGGAGCCAACACTCGGCTTCGGGAGGTTTTCGCTTTTCGGGGGGGGCCAGACGCGGCAGTATCCAAATCCTATCCAAAACCCCTATCCAAACCCCTATCCAAAAAAACCCTTTCCAAACCGTATCCAACCCCCTATCCCAAACCCCTAATTTTCCTTGGGGAGGAGCCAAAACTCGGCTTCGGGAAGTTGTCGGGCGAGCAGGGCGTATGCGCCAGCCAAATCGTACCCAAATCGTATCCAAACCCATATCCAAAAAAACCCTATCCAAATCGTATCCAAACCCCTATCCAAACCCCTATTTTTCCTTGGGGAGGAGCCAAAACTGGGTTTCGGGAGGTTTTCGCGGGCGGGGCGGATGCGGCAGCCAAATCGTATCCAAACCCCTATCCAAAAAAACCCTATCCAAACTCCTATGTTTCCTTGGGGTTGAGGGCCTACCTGGACCCCATAGGTATGTAGAGTAATCGCTCTTTATAGGGGTTGGGTTATCATTTTGCCCTACTTTTGGGTGTTTAGGAAGTGACCTCGTGCTGAACTAGACGGTGCTTCGATTTCTTTGCTGTAATCGCTCGGAAAGTGGCGCCTTTGTGTCTTGTTCCAAGATCCTCCAACATCCCCTTAACTACGTCTATGTAATGTTCGTTAAAACATATTCGGGCTAGGGATCTTACGATTATTTACGGTATATTACTCCTGACTTAAAAGGTTTGGGGTATCTGGGTTCCAGTTGGACGACCAAGCGCTTCCGGCGATGTCTGCGCATTTCAGCTGCGAGTGTCGAATTCGAAGGAGTGATTCATGGGGCTTGGGATGCCGGGCTAAAGCTAGACATAGAGAAGCCGAAGCATCCCTAAACGCCAAACATTTGAGGGATAAGTATATTTTGAAGCTGATGAAGCCCAAAGCCCTGGACCGCAGCTCCACGCGGCTCAGGTCAAAGCAAGCCCAGTGACGCTGAATGCGACGATCGATGCTTGCGCTGAGCAGTGGGACACAGCTTTGAAGCTCCTGGCCTCCTGGCTGCCTTAGGGACTGCTGCGGGGTTATTCTTAGGGTGATTCTCTCAGGTTTGGCATGATGCTTTGGGGTTTACTGTTTAGGACTCTGTCGGGGGAACCTTTGCAGCTGCTGCTAGCTTAGCTCCCGCAGCTGCCGATCACATAATCAGCCTAAAGCCCTTAGTTAGCCAATAGGAGAGCTTTAAACTTTTTGGCCTTATATATTTGGTCTATCCTAAAAAGTTTGAACTTTTTTGGGCCTGGTTGTTGAAGAAGAGTGTGGTCCAACTTCGCCCTTTCGGGAGTAGTACCCGATAGCTGCCATCATCTCTCCAGCGCAGCGGAGTTGAGGACACTCGTAGCAGTCGTCGTCGTCGTAGTAGTGGTAGTAGTAGTCGTCGTCGTCGTCGTCGTCGTAGTCGTAGTATTATATAGTAGTGGTAGGAGGTGGTGTCATTGGTAGAAGAAGTAGCAGCGACAGCAGCTCTAAACATCCCAAACCCACAAAATTCTTTCAATTTTCCATCCTAAACGTATCACTTCCGTCATTATAACACTTCCATGGCAACCTTGTCATGTGCCTGCAGTGACAAGACCGTGCATAAACACCAAGGAGTTCATGAAGGTATCGCTGCTAGAAGCCACCTGCATTTCGTCGCTTGGCTCAGGTTTCGGCATAGGGCATAGGACAGTTAGTCCAGGCTTACAGGTTTAGAGTTTAGGAGGGTCCAGACTTACAGCAGGCTGCTGTAAAAGAGCCGGCCATATCTTCATCCGTACCCATCATTCCGGGCGGAGATGATAGCGCTGCTGTGTTTCCCAACCTGTTGCCAGATGTTGTCAGTACTATTCGCAGCTGGTGTTCAAAGTTGCTCTTATCACCCTTGCAATGCATTGCAGCCGGGCACCTAGATGTTCGATGTATGCTTGTTCTCAGAGATGCATCCTCACGACGGTACTGTGTTCACATGGATGCCAAGAGGTCTAGATGGTTCAGTGTGCCAGAAGAAGCATACTTGCAATAAGGGCGTGCTCCGATTGCCGTCTTCGAGCTTAGTGTATGGCTGCTTAAGCTGCTTAAGTCCTCCGCAGAATTTCCCAGAGAGCCCAATACTGCCTAAGTGAGGAGTGCTCCTTCAGTGTTATAGGGCTTCTTTTTATCATGTAGAACATAGATATTCCTGAGTCAATGCGTTGGCTTTGTGCTTCTTCGTTGTTTTTCTGTTCGTTGCCATCTAATTTGTCTTTGCTGCTGCGAACGTTGCGAATTTGCTGCGGGCCTTGGTCTCCGTTGCATTTCACACAGTTATAAGCAAGCTGACCATGCATAGAGATGCCCAAACCTTCCAGGTTCAACTCCACTATCAATGCCTGTGAGCCTCTTGGTTTCGGTTTGAGCTTTAGCTTCATTGGGTTTCAGAATTCGGGTAATGTAGGGGCCTTAATAATTAGAATAGGGTTTGGGGGTTCTTTCATATAGTTATAGTATAATATACGAAAATACCCCCAAACCCTAAACCCTAAACCCTAAACCCTAAACCCTAAACCCCAAACCCTGTTCTAAATTTGAAGGCCCCTACATTACGGGTTTCAGGGCTGGGCGGCTCGGGCTCAGGGTCGGGTTAGGAGTTTGACAGTCGAGATGAAGGTTTCCCTAGGGTTTGGGGTTTAGGGTTTAGGGTTTAGGGTTTAGGGTTTAGGGTTTAGGGTTTAGGGTTTAGCATCAGAATAGCCCAAAAGCCATTTATAATAGGGTCTTTGGGCCCAAAAGCCTCAAAATACGAGTTCCTTGATGGTAAGGGTTAGGGTTCTAGATGAAGGTTTCCTTAACTCATAATGGTTCAGCATAGGCCGGATTCCAAAACGGGGCAGAGCTGCCTCCTGATTCTCAGAGCGTTCAGGAATCAGGACCTTGAGGTATTACCCTGGGGCTCCAAATAGCCCAATGTAGGTGCTATTATTATTTACAGACTTTAGACCCCAAAGTAGGTACTATTTGTATATTTGCAGCCCAAGGGTTAGGCCTTTCTCTTAAAGGCTTTCGGGTTTGGGTTTGGGGTGCGCAGGCGCTGCGGCCCTGTCAGGCCTCCGTCCACCTAAACCTGGAAACGCTGACAGGGGGCCAAGAAGGCCCCACTTCAAGAAATCCCTAGACCCTAAACCGAACAGACTACAAATCCCAGATAGTTATGAGGTTGCATAATCCTAAGGGTCCAAGTAGTCCTGAATTATGGTTTTGGGTACCCAAAAAGGCCCCAAAGTCCTCAAATAATGGGTACTTGGACCCTTAGGGTAAGGAACTGCTGGAGTTTATCAACCTAAACCCTAAACCCTATAAACCCTAAACCCTAAACCCTAAACTAACCCTAAACCCTAAACCCTAAACCCTAAACCCTAAACCCTAAACCCTATCCATCAGCCGCATCCCGGGAGTTGCGAGGAAAGGGGCGGCCTCCTTCCGGCCAGCTGCGCGGGAGATGCGCCTTAGCAGCTCAGGGCTTCTCGGGGCCCTCTTGGCGTGAAGGTTTAAAAACGCTGAGGTAGGGTGAGGGTTTAGGGTTTAGGGGCTTTGGGTTTTAGGGTTTAGGGCTTAGGGCTTAGGGTTTAGGGTTGTTGGGTTTAGGGCTTAGGGTAGGGTTTAGGGCTTAGGGCTTAGGGTTTAGGGTGGAAGGCGCGAGTCACCGGCACCCTCCCGGATTCTCGTAGAACTGAGGTGGGACCCCATAGTCGACTAGGCTTGGAAGTCGAGATTATAGTCCCTATAGTTCATGAACCTTATAATTACCTCAAAACCTAATCTCTCAACCCCAAATCCCGAAAACCTCAGCCCTCTAAACCCCAAACCTGGAAAACCTCAGCCCTCTAAACCCAAAACCCCAAAAACCTCAGCCTTTTCAACCCAAAACCCCGAAAACCTCAGCCTTTTAGAGGATCCATCCTGAAAACCTCGGAGCGGATCCCTAAACCCTTGAATCCTGGCCCTAAAAGAAATTGGGCCTTAATGATTGGAATAGGGTTTTGGGGTATGTTATACTTTATATAATAAGGAATCCCCAAAATAGTATAGGTAACTATTCAAGCCGCTACATTATCCCCCGACCTTGCCGCGATGAGGATTCGTGATGACATCTCCGGGCCTTCTTCGCTGTCGGCTGCTCGGCTCCGTCCTGCAGCGAGGGGGTCGGTAAACCGACAGCGCCAAAGCCGAAACTACTCCTTCTAGATTCGCTGTCAGGTTTGAGAAGTTTGGGAAGTTGAGGGTTTTTTTTAATTAATTTTGGGAAGTTTGGGGTTTTGATAATTTTGGGAAGTCAAGGCTTCAGAGAGGTCTCAAGAATTCAGGGTACTGTGATGGACAGCCTCGCAGAAGCAAAGAAATCTCTACTGTAAACCGAAAGACCTGAAAATGGGGTTTAGGGTTTAGGGTTTGAGGTTCATGGGACGTAGTAATTAGGGCTACAAATAGGGTAACTATACTTATAATCACTTCTAACCCCAATCAAGGTACTTGTAACTGTACTTGTTAAGTCCCATGAACCTCCAAGTATCTGATTTCCATACCCGAGTTCCTGAACCGCAAGCGCTGGACCCAGCAAGCCTGAAAAGCACAGTTTAGGGTTTTGGGTTTAGGGTTTAGGTCCGACTGGTTACCGAAAGGGTTCTCAGTAGCTGCATACTAGATTTACTTCTATGCTAGGAGGTATTGTTATGGCGTGTGTAAGTATTCCCAACTGTAGACTGTAGATCTACGGAGCAAAAAGGCACATAAGACCAGCATAAACTAGTGAAGCTTGATGCCCCGTACATATATGGCTTTAAAGCTGCCACTATGGGCTCCGAATCCGTAGCCGTAGCTTTGTCAGGTTACAAGCCCCCACTGGCATCCAAAATTAGGTGGTACTCTTTCCCCAGGCCGTCTCAAAAGATCTTGGGTACCTGTAAGGGGCACAACAAGCTACACAACCCCCCACTTTCTAGCATGCAACAGAGAAGCCTAAACCAGTCAAGCTATTCCTCAGGGCTCCGTATTACAACTTGCGTATAATCCGACCCCAAGAATGCAAACTTTTCTGGGAATGGTTACCTATCGCCCTAAAGTAGTTCCTTTTTGGGGTTACCTTATAGGATTCTCTATATGAACCCAAAAGGGAACTACTTTAGGGCCTATGGCTAGGCCTTCTCGGTACCTGTCCCCTTCAGGTGTCCATGAGCGCCGTCATCCCCCCTAAACCCTAAACCCTAAATCCTAAACCCTAAACCCTAAACCCTAAACCCTAAACCCTAAACCCTAAACCCAAGCCTGAGCCCCAAAACTCCGAACGCCAAAACCCGAGACCGAGACCCTAAGTGCCAAGCCCTACCCGCCCTACCCCAAACCCCTAAACCCTATTCTAATTTTTAGGGTTTAGGGTTTAGGGTTTAGGGTTTAGGGTTTAATTATGAAGGCCCCTATATTAATTTAGGGATTTGGTGTTGTAGGGTTAACTTCGGGTTTGGGGTTTAGGGTCGCGTTGAGGTTTAGGGTTTCAACCCTAATGTAAGGGCCTAAATACCTAGAACAGGGTTTTGGGTCCCATTATGCTATAGCTATAATACGGAACCCCCCAAAAAATAATATAGTAAGCACTTGTTTAGGCCCCTATAGTACCCCAAACCCCAGGAGACCTAAGCTAGGCTTGCTGGTGAGGATTTTGCAATGCGAGAAGGAAAAACCAAAAGCTTGAAGAAAGGACTGGCCCAGAGCCACATTTCTGCTGGATGCCATGCGCCAGAGAGGGCTGCTTCCGGACATCTTCGGCCCCTTCTCAGCAACTGAAAAGGGAGTTTAGGGTTTAGGGTTTAGGGTTTTAAGGTCCCCCTGATAGTTTCCGTACACTTCCGCCATAATCTACCCCCCCAAGCCCTTCTCGAGTCAATTTTTCAATCCCCTACATTAACCTGCCCCTGAAACATCCGGATGCCCTCAGCCATCAAATCCTGAACCCTAAGATGTCCGAACCTCACCTGGCTCGTCCGACATGTGAGCCTAAACCCTATACGCAAAACCCTAACTCCTGAAATAGAAGCCCCAACAATACAGCCCTAAACCCTAAACCCCTAAACCCTAAAGCTTAAACCCTAAATCTCGGTTGTTCTGAACCCGTGGAGGGTTTTAGGTTTTGTTGAACCTATGCATTTGAAAAAGCAATTTACCTTATGGGTGGTTCTTTAATTTAGGGCTCCTTTTAGGGTCCTTGTTGTAAGGGATTGGTGATCTAAAAGGGACCCTAATTTAGAGAACTACCCTTATTCTTTCGAGACAAGTAGGGGCCAATCTACACATGCTTTGGACAAGGCTGCCTCTGCGCGCTTGTTTGCAGGCTCACTTGTGCTTATGCTCGTAAGACGAAAGTGGGCAAAGTCGCATAATTCGACTCCAAGTCCTAAACCCTAAACCCTAGACCTTGAAGATCTCAATTCTCAGATCCATATGGACTCCATCGAGGTACCGGAATCCTCAAGGCCTAAAACATGATACTACCCTAAACCCGAAGCAAAAAGCCCTAAATCCTAAACCCTGCCCATCAACCAGGCTTTCCGAGTCGAACGCTGTATCCAGTAAGCACCAAAATGCTTCATATTTTCACTGCTTCAGCCGATGCACCCTGAACCCCAAAACCCGAAACCCCGAAGTGGCTCAACATAGTCTGCAGTGACTGGGAAGGAAATCATGGACTCTGAGTAGTAAGATCCGTATTTCGGGACCCCTTGAAGGTGCCCCCAAATTCTAGTGAATTTTGAAACACTAAAGAGGCCTTTCCCCCCCCCCCCCCCCCCCGAATTGTGTGACTTCAACCCAGAAACAATTCCCTTTCTTTCCCTAAACCCTAAACCTCTGAACCCTACAAGTCGAGAAGTGTACCAAAACCCTAAACCCTCACCCTTTGAACATCTTTGAACCCCCCCCCAGATACTGCCAGAAGCAGAGGCTTCAACTCGGCAGTCAGCGCGTGTGAGAAAGCGGTTGCTGGATGGGAGGTGGCAATTTCAGAAACTTACCCTATGCTTCCACGGACCTTGTTATTAGGTCCTTAAGGTTTCAGGGCCTAACTATATGGTCCATGGAAGCATTGGGTTAGTGGTTGGTAATTGAGGGTTTAGGATGTTGAAAAAAGCCTTTGGGTTTAGGGGTTTGGGGTTTGGAGTAAACCCTGAACCCCAAACCCCTAAACCCCAAGCCCTAAACCGTTTAGGGTTCCTGTCTGTGGTCTCCTCCAAGGTTTATTAGGGCTTCTCTGGTATCCCCATGATAAACTTACCCTAGCGGTCCATGTTCTCACATAGTATAATATGTATTGGCCCTAAAGTACCGATATAGGTACTACTGTAAGGCAAAAGTACTTTATACTAAAGGAGAACATGGACCCTTAGGGCCTTAGGGTTAGGCAGAAAGCCGAAGATCCCTCCTGATTTCGGGGTTTAGGGTTGAGGGTCTAGAGACTTTCAACAAGACAGGGGCACCTAATACTTTGGCGTTAGGGTTTAGGGAGTCTTAAAGAGTCGGTTTAGGGAGTTTCAGAAGATAGTGGTACCTTGCTTCGGGGTCCCTATGACAAGAGTCGGACTGGCCAGGGCCCGAAATTAATGTCTATTAAGGACCAACATAGCTGTATGAAAGGGTACGTGGGGTCCTGGTAGTCAGGGCAGTTAGTTTAGGGTTTTGGTTTTAGGGTTTTTAGGGTTGAGGGTTTAGGGTCCATGCTGTGAAACCTGGAGGTGCCACTGCAACTGCTTCAGCAGATGGAGGATGTGGAGATCAGTTCGGGGTGCGTTGATTACCCTGACAGCACCATACCGCTTCATCAAGAAATATAGAACTTAAGTTATACTGGGCTTGATGTATGATTCAAGGTATATTCCTGAATTAAGGGGTATTAACTATTCAGCATTCTGCGCTACAGAATGGCCGCAATGAACGTCGGATTCTGCTTTAGGGTTTGGTGTCCAAGAATCTGGGTCATCGGCATTGATTGTGTGCAGCAGTTTCGACAGGCTGTGACGTTCCAGCTGGGGAGGTTGATATCTTGCAACACCAAGGCATTAAAGCAAAATCCTTGACCGTAAACCCTGAAGGCTTTGTGGTTGAAGCTTTCCAGCCCTGCGCCGTCAGTACTTAGCGGAGCAGCATGGAACCTGCGATCGTTTCGTATTTCCAGATTCATTCATGAGCAGTCAGAGTCATGGTGCCAATGCTTGCATTGGGGTCATAGGTAGCATGACTAGGTGTATCCTACATGCTGCCCTTTTTGATTATGTGACTCCTCAATGCAGTTACGAAGCCCATGAAATTTGACCAACGAAAGTCGTAGTGAAGACATACCCGTGCAGGACTTGAGGGTGGCGAAGGACGTCGTGAGCAACTTCGCTGCCCTAGTGAGCGCAGGGTCGAGCATACACTTCGTCAAATTTGTTGGTGGGGTTGTAGGCTCAGTACGCAAGCGGAATTTCGGGTTCCAGACGAATTTTCTGCTTCGCGGTTGGAGCTGGTACCTGAGATTCAGGCTTCCGCCGCGTGAGCATTTCGCGTTCGCCTTAGTCTTTGCGAGGGATGTATGTTCCTTTTGTTGCATGGCGCAGTTTTGCCGGAGGCTGTCCTTGTCCCAATAAGCCTCAGTGATGTGCTGTCATCGATGGTTTGCTTGATGCAGTCTTCGCAGATGTGTGTAGTAGGTTGAAGACTGTGAAAGGGCAGAGCACATTCGCCTCGTCCACATACGGGCTCCAGAGGGATCCGGTGCGCACCTCAAATGTCAAAGTAGTCATCTGTCCTCTCATGTTGTGAGCACAGCTGGCACTTGATGCCTGAGCAGGGTTTGACTGCTAGTAAGATTGTTGTGAGCATGCTTGCGTTATCTTGGTTCCAACCGCAGAACGGCAAACCACATGCCTCGCCTGGAATGTCCGAGTGTCAGCGCCGAAACTTGATATCCTATGTCGACATTTCATGCTGTGAGACATCAGTCTCGCCTTGCCGAAACTACCAAACCTTGTTCTCAGGCCCATGCAACAGAAAGCTGCGCTAAAAGAAAGCAGATGTTGTGCCGTGGTCGTGCTTTTAGTTTATTGTTGACTCTTTCGCACCCGCTGTGAGGTTACAGCAGCACCATCAGTGCGCACGAGAAGGCCATTTCTTGAAACTTAACCTCTGCAAGGCCCTCAGAGTCCCTAAACCCTAAACCCTAAACCCTAAATCCCTAAACCCTGACCTTCCGCCTGCAACCTGCCAGTCGACATGGCCTGAAACGCCCAAACTCGTTTACCACACACTGCTTGTTATATTATATTTCTGGTTGCTTCGTTATTGGGCAGTTCGGGCTAGTGAGCACGTCGACAAACAGGTATGTACATGTAGC
>CAJNDV010014714.1:6541-22683 GCA_905221635.1 Symbiodinium sp. CCMP2456
TCGGGTCCTGCTTGGAGGCCCAGGGGACTTAGTAAGTCGGTTAAAAGTAGAGTTATAAGTCCCCTAAATGGAGTTACCCCCAATTATAACTCTACTTATAACCGACTTACTAAGTCCCCTGGGCCTCCAAGTTGGGGTTTTTCGGGCTTAGAAGTTTGTGGTCGGCCCACGGGCTAGGGTTGTACGGGTTTACGGGTTTACGGATTTTAGGTTTAGGGCTTGACTACGGTTTAGGGTCTAGGGTTTAGGGTTTAGGGTTGCGGGTTTAGCAAAGGATGGTTTAGGTAGCAGCGATATAATATAAGTAGAGACCTCAGCAACGAGAAGCAATATCCCCTTCTTATCCTGCTATAGCAACTCCAAAATGGTATTCTACTTGGAGGTTCATGGGTAGTTATAAGTAGGGTTATAAGTCCCCTAATGTGGGTTATAATTATAGTTAGCCTACTTATAACTCCACTTATAACTACCCATGAGCCTCCAAGTAGTTCGAGTCTGGAAGCTCCCATATAAGAGGAGCGGACTGTCCTGCAGAAGCAGCTTGTGGAGCTTCGCCCGGATGTTAGAGAGATGTTGACCGGTTTGGTTTAGGGTTTAGGGTTTAGGGTTTAGGGTCCGGTTTGAGCTTTTGGGGTCCGAGAGGGGATTGGCTGTAGGCCCCTCTTTGCTTGCTGTGCCTAGTGTTTTAACATTAGTTTGAGCCCCATGAAAGACTAGTTGTTCTGAGGGGCTCATCTGTCGCTTGGCAGGTTTTCGCATCCCTACCTGCCACCCGAAAAGCATTCTGACAGTCAACACGCAGCAGCTATGGTATGCTTATGGGGCTTTGGGGTTTATAGGCAGCTTATATAGGCTTAATCGGCTAGATCGTCCTTAAGTCCTAAACCCTTTAGGCCCTAAACCTGATAACACTGCTGTGGAGAAAGTCCCAATCACACTTAGAAAAACTGTTAGCCCTATTCGGGCTTAGAGGGCCTGTAGGGCTTATTATCGGATCCTCACCATCAGAATTGGTTAAACAGGAAACGATGTACAATTCTACCCTGAACACCTAAGCCCTTAAACTTCAAACCCTAAACCACTAAACCCCTACCCTAAACCCTAAACCCTAAACCCCTAAACCCTAAACCCTAAACCCCTATGGGGTACATTCCTGAACCTTCGAGGCTTGGCACACCGCTTCGGCCTCGCTTCTCTCCGTGGCGGCCGTGTGCAACTCGCTTTGTGCGGATCTCGCCGACGGTTTGCGCTTTAAGGTTTAAGGGTTGATGTGCTTTTAGGGCTTAAGCCCTATAAACCCGAAGCCTTAAACCCTAAACCTTTTATAAAAGGCATAAAGGGTTGACTTTCTAGGTTTTGGGGTTTAGGATTTCGCTGCAGGGGTGTGTGTTCACAGGTTTCGGGGCTCTGGCTCCCAACGCCTGCAGTCCTAAAAGCTTCAACTACCCAAAAACACCCAGAGACTGGGTTTGGGCTCAGGGTTTGGGGGGTTTTAAAGGGCGGGGGTTCTATGGTGCTTCATTGGGTTTAGGGCTTCAGGAGTTTTATGGTGTTTCATGGGGTTTGTTTCCATATTTTCCTTCCAAGTGTTGCCCCGCCGCCTCCTTGCGACTGTTCGGGAACGCCACTTTCTGCTGTGCTTCTCCATGTGCCCCC
Organism: Symbiodinium sp. CCMP2456; assembly: GCA_905221635.1. NCBI lineage: Eukaryota > Dinophyceae > Suessiales > Symbiodiniaceae > Symbiodinium > Symbiodinium sp. CCMP2456. The sequence continues at coordinate 8,198 of CAJNDV010014714.1, forward strand.
TGAACCCTAAACCCTAAACCCTAAACCCTAAACCCCTAAACCCTAAACCCTAAACCCTAAACCCTAAACCCCAAGCAATCGCAGACACCACAGCCGAGGAGGCCTCTCAAGAAGAAGGCTTGGAAATACGGTCCATACCTATGGGGTCATACCCTACCCCCTTTTTTAAGGTACCGAGTTTTATGGTTGGGATCTGCTATATAAAAGTAGGTACCCTAAAAAAGGGGGTAGGGTATGACCCTATAGGTATGGTTCATGGTTCGTTAACTGATGCCCAGTTCGAAGAAACATCTTAGTGGTCGATGCAGTTTCTCGTCCTTGCGCACGGCGCTGTTTGCGTTGTTGTTGGTTGTGTGTTGGTTGTGTGCTTTTTGAAACTTCAAGGCGTCTTCGTAGTTTTTGTTCACGGGTGCTGAGCTGCTAAGTAGGAGTCGACCTTTGCGCCGTGTTTCCTGGCTCCAGCCACCCAGCGACTGTAAGCGGCGTATTGGATTCAACATGGTTCAGGGTTCAAGGTCTACGCCTCGACACGCAATTGCAGTATCTGCTATTTCGCAGCTTCTCCCATTCGATTAAGAGGCTTGCAGCTTTGGTGCTTGCCAGAACTACGAAACCTTGCATGCAGATGCTATCATATCAGATGTCACAGTCCCAGCAGCATCACCTTCTCAGCTTACTTGCCCGGCGCTTCCATGATCACGCTACCCTGAACCTTAGAGGTCGTTGTCAGTTTTGCAGGCCTAATTAAGTGAGTAGAGTAAAGCACAAGACCCCCCTGCCCCATTGTGGTAGGACATCTCAGAACATCTTACTGTACTTCACCAGCTCTGCCTGCGCCACAGCCATGTCTTTGTCAGTTCGATCCGCCCTCAGCGCTGGTTTGTTGTAAGGTCAAGAATCTGAGTAACAAGAACAGGGGGAACCGCACCGCTTAGTCTTGAAGGATAAAATGTAGTTAATACTCTATTCAAGGGCTTAAGATCTCGGCTTAGGGCTACCCAGAACTTCCCCAGACGCTGGCTAAGAATTCAGGGATTGTGATCGTCCCTAAACCCTAGAACCTGAACCCCAAATCGTTGGTTTAGTTCTGGTTTCACGGTGGGCAGGGACGTTTTGGAAAGAAGTGCTCCTTCAGCTTTTCGAGAGCCCAAAGGCCTAAAGATTAAAAGCCAGAGAGGGATCCTAAATGTGGTCCGAGGTAAATTCCTGAATTCAGGGGCTTTGGAGTTTCTGGGCTGCCTGAAAAAAACAGGTGCAGAGTGCTGCAGAGACATCAGGCACCCGTGAAAGTTTGCTCGGGTTAGTGTCTTCCATGGCATAGACGCCATTGACTTGATCATTCCCAACTAAAGCACGTGCAGGATATGGATTTGCGCTCGTAACCCAAACCCGGCGCCCTGAACCCTGAATCCTAAACCCCAAACCCTCTGTACCAAGTTTAAAAAAACACCCAAACCCTAAACCCCGACCTATAGGTTCATAATGTATGGGCGGTATGGGTTTGCCTCCACACATCAGGCGGCTTTTATTGACCACGCCTACTCCGAGAAGCCTTAATTGCGAGTACAAAACAGGGGGCCGGAATGTTGTAACACGGTTGATGATATAAAATCCTGTATTACCCAGGAACACGCCATCATTCCTATAGGTTAGGGTCCTTAAGGTAATGCAGGATGTATATGTATGTATGTATATATATATATATGTATGTATGTGTATATATATATATATACAACCGTAGTGCAGCCGTATACTCGTACTTGCTAGTATGCTAAACCCTAAACCCTAAACCCGAGAAGATTCAGGAGGCCTCATATTCTCTGAATCTGCCAGCAGAACCTTCCGCCCTGAACCGATTCGAAGCAGCTAAGCACTAAGACGAAGCCCTCGCCCGATTCCCTATGCCCGAACCCTTAAATCCCAACCCCTCCAGTCTAAACCCTAAACCCCAAACCCCTCTAGAACCCTTTTGCAGCCTTCATCGCCACATGGGTAGTTCTCTAAATTGGGGTCCTTTTTCTGAGTCCCCAATCTAGTACGGCGCCCTTATAATAAAGGGGAGCCTAATTAGAGAACTACCAATAGAGCCTAGCCCCTAAACCTCTAAACCCTAACCTTTAAACCTTAAGTATAAACCTATATAGATCCCAACAAATCGACGCATCAGCGCTTTGTATGCCATCGTTGACACCCTCTAGGCTCCAATGAGCCCCTCCTACCATTCCTTTATGCATATGTATATGTATATATATATATATATACACCTATATATACATATTTGTGTATACAGACACACAGAGACATATGTATATATTTATATAGACACACACACACACCCCTGATACAGCCGTTTATAGCCATCTACACGACGCCATGTAGCGCCCTAGGGCTAAGACCACAGGGTGCCTTGTGATGCTTATAGAGCCCTCGAAGGAACCCTTCGAGGAACCCCGGGGTTCAGGGTTTAGGGTATAGTGTTTTCGGGCTTTGGGTTTAGGGTTTAGGGTTTAGGGTTATCTTATAGGGTTTAGGGTTTAGGGTACCCCAAAGCCTTAGTCTAATGATTAGAGGCCCCTTTGCCTGAGGCTTCATGCCGGACCAGCGCTCTCCCCCAATGGGCCACCGCCACCTGGCCTACGGCCAAAGCAGGGGACCCCAGAGCACCGGGTTTTATAGAATGCTAAACCCTGAACCGAGAAAAAAGGGCTTGAGAAGGTTTTACAAGAACTCTTTCGTAAGGGTTCTTAAATCAAGGGACGCCAAAGCAGGGACCCTTAAAGGGACCATTGAGGTTATATGGGGCTTTATGAGACTATATAAGGGGTATAGAAGGGTTATACTTTACAAGAACTCTTTCCTAAGGGTTGTTAAAGGGTTGGGCAAGGATTCTAGAAGGGTAGGGATCTGTGAGGGGTCTTTAAGGGTTCTTGGAAGGATTTTGTCAAAGCTTGTATAGACACAATAAGAGGTCGTATGACCAACTATTCCGGCACACTTTAGGAGGTTCGCGAGGGTGCGTATGAAAGTTGTTATTGGGTTGTGCACCGTAGTTTATGGAGCTTTGCGAGGGTTTTGTTCAGGGCAGTGTAAAGGTATTATGTCTGTACTGACAAGTCTTCCATGTCTGTTTTTGTGCAGGTGTCTACACGGGGTTTCATAGGTAGCATATTCAGGGCCTTTGGCACTTTTGGCAAAACGGGTTGCGAAGCAGACCTATGAGGTCGACGGCGGTTTTGTGTGGGCTTTTGCAGGGTTTTGGAGTTTAGGGTGCCGGATTGGGGGGGGCATGGTGTATCTAGGGGCTTCAGTAATTAGAATCGGGTTTTGGGCCCCATCATATACGATAATGAGAATAAGGAGCCCCCAGACAATAGTATCGGTAATAATTTAGGCTCTACACTGGGGTTGAGCGAACTTGATGAGCAGCTTCTTCGCAGGATTTAAGGGCCTTTGGGTTTAGGGTAGGTTAGACCTGGGGGGACTCTAGGACTTACGGCTTGGGAATCTGAAGCTACTTTATAGGCTTTAGGGTGGTGTTTAGGGTTTTATATTTAGGGGTTGGGGAAAGGCGGCTGGGGCTTATCGTTCAGGGGTTTGGATGGAAAGCCTTTGGTTCTGGGGCTTGAGTAATTCAGAGATAATGGTTCACGGTTGCAGTGCACGGGTTTTGCCTGCTGTAGAGTGCGGCGGCTGTACCCCTTGCCGTTCAGAAGTGGTTCTCTTATTCCTCGACGTAGCAGAGATAGGTCGGATCACATTCAGACGGACGGAGCCATGTTCGCGTTGCTGCTCGTCGCCTTCCTTTGCGGAGTCACTGCCGCCTCCGAGGCAGAGCGCCCTTCCTCCCTCCGAGGCAAGGAGCCTCGGGCCTTCGGAGATGAGCGCCGCCTTGGGGACGACCGTCGCCGGCATCGGCGCCGGGAGCACCATGAGGACCAGGAAGAGCACCACCAGGACGAGGACCACTGGAGGCCCTACTGGGGCCCGCATCCGGATCCTCGAGAGTGCTTTCCGCCTTGTGACTTTTGCCAGACTTGTGCCGATGGCATGTGCGTGGGTGCCCCCTGCAAGGCGAGGTGTTCAATGTGCGACCCCTGCCAGACTTGCAATGGCTTTGGCGAGTGCATCGGCACAAGGTGCGAAATTCAGTGTGCGTTGTGCGACTCCTGCCAGACTTGTGTGGGAGGCCAGTGTATCGGCTCGTCGTGCCAAGACAGGTGTCTCTCGTGCAACACGATGCCCATGATGTGCCCAGATGGGCAGACTTCCATTCCTGGTAGCTGCATAAACGGCATGTGCATGCCGGGTTCGTGTGTGTAGGTTCGGCAAAGCCTGAACAGGCTCGACCTGTACAGCGCGCAGATGCGTAGAGTCTGCTACGGAGTCTGTCCCACTTGTACAGTTCGGACGTGATTCAGTTGTGATCAACTGTGTAGTGTTGGCCTTCCTACCTCGACGAATCGAGCGTCACTTGCAACTTTTGCCTCACCTCTTTTGATACCGAAAGAAGGCTTCGATGCATCATGCATGATTCATGGCTGCCATGGAGCAATGCTTCAAGCCGGCAAAGCGGCATATTGCCGATCCCCTTAAACTAGCCTTGAATGCATCACCTCTGCCCCAAATTTGAAAACGTCGCCCCTCAGGTCCGAACCTCGTTCTTGACGAGCGGACGCCTCATGTGGATGCCCAGACACTGCTGCGGTACGGCCTGGGTCCCGAGCTGGGTGTATGTAGTCCACGACAATGTCATCGACTACGTACTACTGCTACCGCCACCGCTACCGCGACGGCCCCTGCTGCTCCTGCTCCTGCTGCCACTCCTGCTTCTGCTTCTGCTCCTGCTCCTGCTCCTGCTCCTGCTCCTGCTCCTGCTCCTGCTCCTGCTGCTGCTGCTGCTGCTGCTGCTGCTGCTGCTGCTGCTGCTGCTGCTGCTGCTCCTGCTGCTTCTGCTACTGCTCCTACTACTGCCGCTGCTACGTCTACCGCCGCCGCCACCACGACGACCCGTTACTGCTGAAACTGGTGGTGGCTGTGTCATTGGTAGGAGCGGTTGTTGTTGGTGGTGGTAGTAGTACTGCAGTCGTCGTCCTCGTCCTCGTCCTCGTCGGGGTGCAGGGTGGTGCTTCTGTTGCCAGCAGCCTAGCAAGGTTTTCACTACGTCGTTAACCGTTGTTCCATGCTTGAGTTTATCGAGTGATGATGGTGATATCATTGGAAACGCTGGGACGGAGTGTCAAGACCAGAACGCATTATTTGCATAAGGCTACATTGGCGTGCTCCGCTCCTTACCTCGATCCGGACTGTTAATAGCACTTTTTGTTGGAGGTCTTAAAAGAAGTGCACGTACTTAGACAACGCACTACATTGAAGGGTTCATAGGGCTTGAAGCTCTAATTTGAGCAGGGTTTTGGGGTTGTCTAAGAAGATGTGCTCCGCGACGCTTTAGTCGCTGCCACTACCAGTTTTTATGGCCTGCGCATAGTCCTCCTGTCTCAGCTGGTCTGAAGGTGACGTATCCAATCCCTTTGGTGCCTGGCTTGCATTTGATTTAGGGTTAAGGGTAGTTTAGGGTTTAGGGTTTAGGAGCATGGGGGTTGATGTTGAAGGTTCGAGGGTGTTTTCGTCTACACGCTTGGCTGGCGGTCTTGCAGGTTGTGGATTCTAGGAGCTAGCCGGCCGATGTCGGTCCAGCGTTTTGAATTTTAGGCCCGAGTCGGGCCTCGGATCTTGAGTCAACACCCAAAGTCACGGCCAGAAGTATAAATCTGATGCCTGACGCCTTAATTCCCCCAAGCATGCCCCAACTAGTCTCGAATAGAAGCCCTCTGTTTGGGAAGTTCCCTGATTTTTGGTGCTCGTGTTCATAAGCTAAGTCAGCTAAGTATGATACTGCCGATCGGCAGCTCCTGCAAGTTAGAACTGTGCCCTAAACGATCCCTTGAAAAGGAATCCTGTAAAGAACTCTTGAAGCAACCCTGTGTAGAATCCCTTAAAGAAGCCTTTTTATAATGCCGAAGGTCAAAAAATGCTATTTTAAAGTACTGCAGAATGCGTCCATCAACCGTTTTTCGGCATGTGATTCAGTACCGGTATTCTTGTCCTTTCCAAACCTTCGGTGGTTCATGGATTGTGATACGTACTGCTATGCGTGTACCTTCACCGGGGTTACATGAGCTTCCTGAACGTGTTTTTCAGAGCCCCACACCCCCTCCAGTCCACAATCCAAAGCCCCTTCAAACACCACCAAACCATGAGTGGCATGGCATATCATATTCAAAGGCCGCGCAAAAACCTGAACACACCACCACCGAAACCCTAAACCCCAAGCCCAAAACCCACAACCCTGAGCCCTGAGCCCTCAACCCTACTGTAAACGTTCTAAGGTCTAAACCCTAAGCCCTAAACCCTCAATCACCCGAAGGCCTAAAGCTGAAAACGGTATAATGTAGGAACCTGATTAAGAAACCCTGGCCCTATACCCCCCAATATATTAGGGCTCAGATTAAGAACCCTAATAAAGAGCCAGGGTCTCTTGATCAGGTTCCTCATTAGGGTTTAGGGTTTAGGGTTTAGGGTTTAGGGTTCAGGGTTCAGGGTTTAGGGTTTAGGGTTCAGGGTTCAGGGTTTAGGGTCTAGGGTCTAGGGTTTAGTAGGGTCTAGGGCTCCTTTTGTCGCCCTGACACCTGGCCGCTCGAAGATGATCAAACTCGAAGGGCAGCCGGCGGCATCACCGGGAACTTGCTTTGTAGCATTGGGGCTTAGGGGCCTTAAGGGCCTCGGGTTTAGGGTTCAGGGTTTAGGGTTAGGGTTTAGGGTTCAGGGTGCCTAGGATAAATCATAAACCCAGCAGCCTAGAAGTCTGTAGAGTTGAGGAGTAGGGTTCACGGATGGGATTTTCGACAGCATCGGAGGCACGCTAAGAACCAACATGATGACGCTCCCCAATACCGGATCTATATCATTCATCCTAAACTCGAAACCCCTAAACCCCCACAGCCCGAAACCCCAAGCTAAATCCTAGAGCCTAAACCCTAAAACCCCTAAACCCCTAAACCCCTAAACCCAAAAACCCCTAAACCCTAAACCCTAAACCCCAAACCCCAAACCCTAAACCCTAAACCATGAACCCTGACGATGAGGCTTGGATCCACAAGATGGGCCGTATCGGATTCAGGGGCTGAGGACCCCTCGGGAGCAACGGGATCTAGGCGGTTAGGGTCTTAGACGAGCTGAGTATAGGGGCCTTAAGAATCACCTATACTATTTGGGGGGGGGGGGGGTCCTTATGAAANNACCCTCTTCGAATTATTAAGGCCCCCTACATTGAAGGGTTTAGGGTTTTGGATTTTGAGATTTGGCTTAGGGTTTATAGGTTTAGGGTTTGGGGGCGTGAGTTTGCTGAGCTTTGTCTCTTTTGATTGGACTGATCTGTTCTATGGTTGGGCGTACGATAGCCCAGGCTTGATGGGGTGCATAGAAACGATGTGTGTGCAGAAGCGGACCTTTACGCAAGGTTTCGCAGTCGTCATATTTGCACGTGTTGGTTGATGTTATATGTCGTGTCGTGAATTTTTACAGACACATGTGTGCGATTGTGTGCGTATATATATATATATATATATAGAGAGAGAGAGAGAAAGAGAGCATACCCACAGCATAGAGCAGTCACGGTGCTTATACCTGATCCTTGTATGGAAGGGTACCAGGACGAGTCCTTCAGGTCGCTTTAAACAAAGGCCCAAAGGTCAGACCCGGGTTCCAAAGCCTGCCTGCCCCCTGGTCCAGGCTGGAGTTCTCGTGGTCTGCAATACAGGGGCCATAATATTTTGAATAGGGTTTTGGGGGGCTCCTTAATATAGTCACAGTCATAATGTACCCCAAAACCCTAGTTATTTTTTTTAAGGCCCCTACACTACACAGATCTCCTGCTTGAGTCTTGCTCGGTTCACTCCGCAGGTACTTTACCTCGTACCTCATGTCGTAGCAGCTTATGTGCACGTGTTCCTTGCATGAATATGCAGTCGGTCAGATCTACCAGTGTGATCAAACCTCAAGCCTCATACAAGCAGCCTCGCAACCCAGGACCATGAACTCGCAAAGTGTGAAGAGCACGTCGAGGATGCCGCTTCGTGTAGCCCTTTGATTTGAGAGCGCTTCTCAGAAGGCCCCAAAACCGATTAGCTTGTTCGTTGGCTATTCTTCTTAATACTCGGAGCTTCAGCCGGATAGTGTGGTTCACACGCTTAAAGCCAGAACAACATCGAGAATCGGACTGCATCTTGCGCACGCCAAAATATTGCAAAAGGAGAACCCAGAGACTCCAATATCCCTTAATTAAGGAATATACCTTAAATCATATTGAGGATCCTACTGTAGTTTAAGGAATATTCCTTTATTAAGGAATATTGGAGTCTGAACCCTAAACCCTAAACCCTAAACCACGCTTGGCTACAGGGTTGAACCTCTCGGTCGCCGTTGTGCTGGCCTATGTCCGACTGAAGGACTACCTTAAGAACCCAAAAGGGTTTAGGGTTTGGGGTTTAGGGTTTAGGGTCCCTATAAATCCCATATTAGGGCTTATAATGAGAGCCTACAAAAAAAGTGGGTTTGGGGTTCTTAAGGTACACCTATAATCCCCATAACAGCTTACCCATAGGCCCCATCGTAGTTCCTTTTTGGGGATACCTTAGAGGATTCTATATATGAATCCCAAGGCCCCATAGTAGTTCCTTTTTGGGGTTACCTTATAGGATTCTATATATGAATCCCAAAAAGGAACTACTTTAGGGCCTATGGGTACACACCCTCGTAATTGTATAGAACGAACCCGAAAGGGAGGCCTTGCACTGTTAAGACCAAGGACACAGAGATGCCTATGAGGGTTCGTTTAAGGGTGTCCGTAGGCGATTGCAAAAAGAGTTCCTTGTACAGTATCAGGGTTTTGCAAGAGTTCCATGCAGATATTGGGTGCGATATCAGTTTTCTTTTAAACCGTTTCAAGCTAGGCAATCATGGGTAACTGTTCCTACAGTTGCAGCTCCTATAAATCCAACGGTGCTTGTCGTTTTAAAGGCTTTACTTACCCTCAGGGTCCAGGTACCCAAATAGTAGTAAGGTTTTAGGTCCCAAAATCCAGACTCTGAATGGTTTTTGCACCTTGAAACCCTACTATTTGGGTACTTGGACCCTTAGGGTTATCAGTGGCCATCGATGGAGTCTTGGTTACTGAGCTCTTTTTAGCCCTAAAAAGAGCAAATGCCAGGAATCTTTCCCAGTCCGCCCGGGTGGTGCCCACGAACCTGGCAAAGGCGTGGGATATGCTTGTATAAGCTGGGCCCTAAACCCCTAAACCCTAAACTCTACCCTAAACCCTAAACCGTGGCGGTGACACCGCAGCCTAGGGTTTCCGGCCTGAACAAGTGCCAGAGACATCAGGTCTGGCGGCCGAGTGTCAATGTAACATACAAGTCGGAATAAACCAGGACCCTCCTTGTAGCCTCAAGTAGGGGTATATGGTCCCAAATAAAGGGTATTTCGGGTCGAATAGATGGTAGATGGAAGGTGTAGGAACACTAGAAATATTTCCTTGCAGGCCCCAAAACAACTTGACAACAGTCTAGCTTGAGTCAGCCCACATGAAATCAGACAGTTTTGTATCATAATACAACACAGGGAAACTATGGCATTCCGAATGTTAGGTGTCACCCATATGCAGCTAAGGGTTTAGAGTATAGGGTTTAGGGCTTAGAGTTTAGGGTTTAGAGTTTATGAGGTTTAGGGTTTAGGGATTGGGGTTTAGAGTTTAGGGTTCGGGGTTCAGAGTTCAGGGTACAGGGCCCTTGTTTGGGGTTTCGCTGGCACTGTATCAGATCGCTCTGGCTTAGCTGTGTGCCCATGGTTGGAGCGTACAGTTGTCTTACAGATCCCTGAAGAAGGTTTAGGGTTCAGTAGTTTAGGGTTTCGGGTTTAGGGTTTAGGGTTCGGTTTAGTAATTTCGGGTTTCGCGTTCAGGGTTTAGGTTTTAGAGGTACCCCAAACCCTGAAGCCTGAACCACGCAAGGCAACCCAGCTAACTTCGCGCTGAGAGATGGCCCTGAAACACCAAGACAGCCCAAACGAAGGCAGCGTAGGATTTTGGTGGCAAAGCTTAGAAGACCCGAATCCCACATATTGCATCCAGCCGAAAGCCCTTTTTTGGTGGTGTTTCTATTCAGGGTTTCTGTATGTAATTCCTGAAGAAAGTAGGTCTTTCGGGCCACAACTATCGCCCCTAGACTGGGCGTCAGGGTTTAGGGCGTGAGCCTTTTGAGGTGAATGTGCTGATCGTTGGACCGGGTGCTGGCATTGGCCACAACGGAGAGGCCTCGATTCGAAGGGCCAGGGCGGTCAGGGGCCCTGTGCAAGGGTGCAGGGTTTAGGGTTTAGGGGGTTTAGGGGGTTTAGGGTTTAGCAGCACAGCTCCTGCTGACTTTGAGCTTCTTGACAGACTTTTCTTTTTGATGGGGAGTCTTGTGTCCTATCTCCCTAAAGCCCTAGACCTGGTATTTCCTTATTGCAAGGTTCCGGGATCTCCTAGAAGGTGTAGGGGCCCTAATAAGTAGAATAGGGTTTGGGGCTCCTTTCTGGGATAATTATTCTAAGGAACCCACCAAAAGAGTATAGGTAACACCCTAAACCCTAAACCCTAAACCCTAAACCCTAAACCCTGAACCCTAAACCCTAAACCCTAAACCCTAAACCCTAAACCCTAACTATAGGCCCTTTATATTATCGGAAGCCCTCCTAGGTCCCATTTTTTGGGAGAGTTACTGGAGGAATTGGGGTTTAGGGGTGCAGGGTACCGGGGGAATTAGGGTTTATGGCTTAGGGTTGAGGGGTTTAGGGTTCTGATTTCTAGCCGCAAGGGTCCGAATACCTAATAATCATATCCTCTCCCAAATAGGGTTTAGGGTTTAGGGTTTAGGGTTTAGGGTCCTACGAAACTACCATCCGTAGCCCAAGTACCTCATTATTTATGTCCTTTGGACACTTAGGGTAACATTCCCTGAAAACCGCTCCGCTGCGAGATTGCATCTGCCAGATCCCCAAACCTAGGGCAAGCGATGCTGCCTGACGTTTCTTAAATCCTAAAGCCCAAACCCTAAGCCTTAACCCCGGAACCCTTCACCTTATAAACTCTGAACCCGAAACTCTTATAAACCCCAATCCCGATCTTTCCCGGCCAGTCCTACTGGAAGCTGAAGCAAGACTCCATGTTCACGGTCAAGGTCTTCGGGCGCTCCGGGACCGCCAGAGGGGTTGTGTCGTCGTTATATAGGGTTTGGGGTTTTGGGTTTCGGGTTTAGGGTTTTAGGGTAAATACTTATCAATACTATTTTGGGGGATCCTTATTCTAATTACAGTATAATGGATCCCAAAACCCTATTCTAATTATTCTGGCCTCTATATTATGCTTTCGGCGCTTCAGGTTTGGCGGCCAGAACCAGGTGCGAACCTGGAAACCCACGCCTTTTCGGATTCCGTTTTCAAGGACGTCATCGCCACGCGTGTCCTCACTAGGGAATCGCAGCCGGAGCTGCGGGATTCTGAGACATCCTCCATTGCAACTAACTCTATAGGATCCTTAAGGGAGGGTGGCTCAAGGGGGGAGGGTCCTAGGGATCCTTAGGGACTAAGGGAGTAGTAGGGAGAATTGGGGATTACTGGGTTATATATACCTCCCTTAGAACCCCCTCACTTAAGGATTCCATAATTAACTTAACTGCAGGATTTAGGGTTTCCAAGCTTTGGCCTAGACCCGGAACCCTCAGCCACAAGCCGTATGAACTGCATGCCCTTAAACTGAACCCCTACATAGATAATTACCTCTACTATTTTGGGGGGGTTCCTTATTGTAAATATAGTATAATGGGTCCCAAAACCCTATTCTAATTATTAAGGCCCCTAAACCTAAACCATTATAGTAGCCTCCACAGAACCCTTTAAGGAACCCTTTAAAGGAACCCTCCAAACCCTATTCTAATTATCAAGGCTCCTACATTAGACTCCAAAAAACACGCACCAGTCACCGACTCGAATCGTCATAGGTGGACACGCGCTGCCATCATATGTTCAGTTCCTTGCTGTCGATAAACGGTATAGGGTTGAGGGGATAGGGTTTAGGGAGTTTAGGGAGTTTAGGGTTTAGGGAGTTAAGGGTTTAGGAAGTTTAGGGAGTTTAGGGTTAAGGTTTAGGGAGTTTAGGGGTTTAGGGGTTTAGGGTTTAGGGCTTTTCCCCCGAACCAACCGAAAGAACCGCCCGCCGCCACCCTCTGTAAACACCTTGCAGCCTCCGAAACCCTTTTTTCCCCTTCGCTCACCCTAAACCCTAAACCCTAAAACCCTTACAACATCAAAAAGAGTCAACCCGATGCCTGAGGATCTATCTCTAAACCCCAAACCCTAAACCCTAGACTCTAAACCCTAAACCGCAAACCCTAAACTCTCAACCCTAAACTCTAAACCCTAAACCCTATACTCTGAACCAGAGGACGGAAAAAGCCTGCAACACCACACAAGTCCTGAGCCTTCCTTAACCCACGCACACTACAAAGCTCTTTCTGAAGTCCTAGAAAGCCTAGATAACTTCTTAGTGGCTGAGGAGGTAGCCTTTAACCTTTTGGGGCTCTTATAATCCTACTATAATTCAAAAGGTTAAGCTCTTTTGGGCTAGGGTACTCAGCCCCTAAGACTTTGTAAAACCCTACCGAACTCCGTAAGCCCTATGAAACCCCCAGAACACCACAGAAGAGGATGGCCTACGACTCCTATCCGCCTGAGTGGCCCGAAGGGAAGCAAGCTCCAAACCTGGCCCTAAGCCTCAGAGAGGGGAGGCGTTCGAGAAGGGTTCCATCGAGGGCTTACTGTGGGGTTTTAGGGTTCTCCCTTGTAGAAGGCTTCTATCGAAGTATCGGGCTTTGTTGGGTAAACGGTTCAGGGTTTATAGTTTACAGGGTTCACGGTTGAGGGTTTGCTAGCGGGAGTTCAAGGTTATCGTTCTTATGGGTTATGTTGTTGTTCGATAGGGTTTAGGGTTTAAGGACTAGGTGTTTATGGTGTCGTTTTCAGGGCTCTATAGGGGGAGTTATTGCAGGCTTTGTTTTGGTGTTACGTCTTTTGTGTTTGTTACTGGACATGGAAGAGGTTCTATACAGGGTGTAAGGGAAAGTTCATGGGATTGTTTCAGGCTTCTTTAGCTTCCGGAGTGATAGTAGGTGTTAGACTGTTAGACCGGCTCGAAGGATGATCGAGGATTACAGGTCTTTAAGGTTTAGGGTCATAGAGCTGGTTATTGTACCTTAGTCGTTCTTATGGGATTGTTAGAAGAGGTCTTCAATTATCAGGGTATAGGCGTTTCGTTATGTTCACTGGAGCAGAGTCCCCAGCATCTTTTGCCGCACTGAACCAGGATCCCAGGTACCTATGACATAAGCTGCTATACATTGATTGTTTTTCATGTTTTGACATAAGTTGTATACATTGATTGTTTTCATGTTTTGGCAAGCACGCATATGCCCAAAGACGGCTGGCTACTACTATCCCAATTCTTAGCTGTTGAGCTCGACACCTAGACTCTGTGGGGAACTCAGCGTTTAGTCGGCGCCTTGCTGCTATACTGTCAGAGACATCTCCTTTTCTCACGGTGGCACTATGACAAGGCCGTAGTAGTGAATTTTTGAATATCGAAGCATGGAAATAATGCTCAGTGTTCAGAGTAGTCGAGCTAGATTGCTTCGTCTTGCACTTGGGCAAAACTTATAAGTCTAGGCCTGCATGCCTTTCAGGGCAGGCCTTTAGCCCGGTATGATGTGCAGGATTTCCACTTACTTGCGGGTTAAGGTGTAAGATTGCGTGCGTAGACCTTTTTTTTTTTGCAAAATTTGAAATCAGATAGGTTTTTTCCTCGTCCTACCCTAACTTACACTCATTCGCGGCAATGTCAAGCCCAATTCACCGCCCAGGCCAGCTTTGCGCAGGACGGGGTGGTAGTTTTGTTTTTCCAGGTCGAAGGGTTCCAAATCTTTTAGTATTGCGCTGCTTGGGCCTGCGAGATAGCGTAGAAAGAGAGGACTTAAGGGGTGGGGCAAAGGCTTCCATGCGACGGTTTTCTGATTTGTTGTTCGAGTTTGTAGCTTCGGGCTCTTCCTCATGTGAACTCAGACTCGGGTACATCTGAAGCGGTTGAACAAACGGTTGGTTCGTTTGTGATAACTTCGCTATATTTCAGCCTGTGACCTTTAAGTGTAGAAAGGTGATGGCGAGCACGAAACTGAGTAATACTACCATCGTGCTCGTATGTTGCTGTCGTCGGTGTATTATCAGCATCTGCAGTAGATGATAAGTATAGGTAGTCGTCCTAGAAGCGCAAGCAGCAGGAGAGGTAGTAGTAGTAGTAGTAGTAGTAGTAGTAGCAGTAGCAGTAGAAGGAGCAGCAGCAGCAGCAG
>CAJNDV010014714.1:23430-35884 GCA_905221635.1 Symbiodinium sp. CCMP2456
TAGGGACTGCTTTAAGGCCAAGGTATGTACTATGTGGCTACATGGACTCTTCGGGTAATTACTACACCAAACAACCGATATCCTTACAATACTTGGTTTTCAAGCCCAAGCTTGTGCCAGGACGGATTCTGCCATCGTGTTCCCACTGGGGGATGCCGAAGCACGCACCGCGGCGGAATGCGGTCGTGGCGGGTAGGGGGGGGGGGGGGNNAGGGTTTAGGGTTGAAGGGTTTTTGGGTTTAGGGTTTAGGGCAGTTCAGGCTTTAGGGCAGTTTAGGGTTTAGGGTTGAAGGTTTTTCGGTTAAGGGTTTAGGGCAGTTTAGGGTTTAGTGTTGAAGTTTTTTGGGTTTAGGGTTTCCGGCTTACAGGTTTAGAGGGCCTGGTTTGGGTTCAGGGCTTTGGGGTGAAAGGCTGTCGGGTTTCGGCTTTCTACCAGAATCTACTCTCTTGCAGAAGCCCTACCATGAGCGTCTGTGTAGGGCTGTTAGACGGCCTAGAAACATCGATGGTACCTGGAAAGTTTTTAGTTCAGGACTGCCCCTCGGGTTGCGGCTTACATGTGTT
This sequence comes from Symbiodinium sp. CCMP2456, assembly GCA_905221635.1. Taxonomy (NCBI): domain Eukaryota; class Dinophyceae; order Suessiales; family Symbiodiniaceae; genus Symbiodinium; species Symbiodinium sp. CCMP2456. The sequence continues at coordinate 23,995 of CAJNDV010014714.1, forward strand.
TGGGTGGGGGGCCTCTATGAAGCCGAAAGTCCCTCCGGAATCCCATTCCTTACCTCGTGCCCCCGAAATCTCAAGAACGGCTGTCTTTGGCGGTTCGGTAATGGGTCAGATAGAGCTGACAACATGGGCAGAAGAGTTCGAGGTTTAGTGCAACATCAGGTGAAAGGCGACTCCAACAGTTCAAGTGATGAAGTGCACTTAAGCCCTGAACCGTCTTTTCGCTTTCTTTACGGAAAACATACCGTGATACGGCAACCGCAGAGAGGATCCGTACTTCAGGGTCTACAGCCGCGATGCCAAGACTTTGGTGCTCAAACCCTTTCAATCCAAAGGCTTCAACCAGTGCAGCTCCGAGACGCGTTATGGAAGCCTGGCCCAGACCCAGGCAACCCATCTCGCACTTCGTTGCCGGTGCGTTCTCGCCAGCAGTCGCCCGGTCCGCCACAGCCCAGGTGCCACGGGTCTTGGCTTTGAAGGTTTTTATGCGTTATTTTGCATTTCTGGGGCATCAGGAAAGTTTGTGCATGTGTTGCGCGCGTTCGTGTTTATAGCTTCGGGAGGTTTCATGAACTCGTGGGCCGATGCGGTCGGGGGACGTACACTATAATATCTAGGCTTATCGGAGCTTGAAATCTACTTACTAGGAACCCTGATCCGCCTATAGTCGGTGTCATACACGTTCTGCCTTGCACCTACAGCGTACAGACCCGTAAGGTTGAAGTTCCCTGCCCTTCAAGCAGATTTGGAAGCTTTCAGCCCCAAGCCCTGGGCCGAATTCAGTAGTCTTGGCTTCATTGACCGAAGGGCTTAGGGTTTAGGGTTTGTAGTCTTGGTTTCATTGACCGAAGGGTTTAGGGTTTAGGCTTTGGGGCTTCGAGTTTGTAAAGTCTTGGTTTCATTGACCCAAGGGCTTTCCATGCAGCGCTCTGAAGCCCACAATCTCTCAGAGGTTCCCCAGTACAAGCCTCTGACCCTTACCCTCAAAGGACTCATAGTTTAAGTTTAAGGCTTTTGACCCCAAAAACCCTATTATATAAGGCTTCTGGGCTATTTCGATGCTAAGGGTAAGACCGCTTAGAGCTGAGACCCTGCCTGCATTCAGAAGCTCCGCGAAGCACTAGGAAATCTTTGAGCCGGGACCCTCCTTGTAACCTCACAGAGGGGTATGTGGTCCCAAAGAATGGGTATATGTAGGAGCTTAGATAATTGTCAATATTATTTGGAGGGTTCCTTATCATAAACATAGTAGAATGGGCCCCCAAACCCTATTGTAATCATGAAGGCCCCTATATTATATAGGGTCTCATAGAGCGTAGATGGAGGGTCTAGGAGAAGCAGGGGTAGAAGTGCAAGCAACCCTCAGTTCCTTGCTACTCGCACATACTAGGGTTTAGGGTTTAGGGTGTGTATAATATATATATATATATATATATGTATATATATATATAGTAGAGGGAGAGAGAGTCTACCTACCTAAAACTTTAAAAACTCGAAACCCCATATAGTATAAAGCCGAAAAGATGGAACCTAAACCCTGAACCCTAAACCCTGAAACCTAAACCCTGAGCCCTAAACCCTAAACGCCCTGAACCCTAATCGCCCTGAACCCTACAGTAAAGCCTGAACCCCAAAACCCTTCCAGGAGTCCCTTCATGGGAAGTCCGAAGAGCCCTCACAGCTTCGCGCAGAGCACGCCGGATGTGCGCAGCCCAGGCCAGCGGAGACCCTCTCAGGCTGGGATCCCGCAAAAAAGGGCTCTTTTAAAAGGGTTCCCTACATCATGGCGTATTAGTTGAGGGTTCCTTTAAAGGGTTCCTAAAGGGCTTATACAAGGGTTCCTCAAAAGGGTTCCATAAAGGGTTTTCTGTCCACAAAAGAGTTCTAGACGGTGCATAAGGCAGGGTAACCATTCAGGGTTGCAGGTCAACCCCTTGATACGTCCTTCAAGAGTCTCGCGTGTAGGGCTTGATTTGAGTTAAGGGTTGCGGACTCACTAAACCCTAAACCCTAGACCCTAAACCCTAAACCGCGGCCTCCCCGAACTTTTCAAGCAGAATGCGGCGCAGGTGACGAGCCCGAGCCCGCACTACGCTTCTCATGGATGCCGAGCTGACATTTGGGTAGTTGTCAAAATTAGGGTCCCTTTTAGGGTCCTTTTTATAAGGGTGCCGTACTATATTGGGGACCTAAAAGGGGACCCTAATTTAGAGAACTACCTATTTTGTTTTTTGCACCAAGCCTCTTCTGCACCCTATGCAACCTATAACCGATGACGCTTGTAAAGCCCTGCCAACGCATACAAGGCCTATGAGCCGCAGTTACCACCCGGCACCCGAAAATGAAATCACAAACCTTCATGCAGAACCTGAGCTAATTGAAGCTAGAAGCCCACCCTTCCCTGACCCACGGAAATCGAGGCCCCGAATCTTTAGGGTTTCTGCTTGGTTTAGGGCTTTGGGTTTAGTACGCCGCAGATGTACCTGCAGGAAAATTGGGGTTGAGGGGTTCGTAGGTTAGGAGCCGAGCCAGAAGTACGTATTATCCATGACGCTTCGAATTTATATAGGGGCCTTATAAATAACTAGAATAGGGTTTTGGGGCCCTTATACTGTATTTATAATAAGGCACCCCCAAAACCCTATTGTAATTATTCAGGCCCCTATATTAGGGGTTGCCCTTCCAGAGTGCAAGTTTTGCAATCAGGGCTATTGGTTTAGGGTTTAGGGTTTAGGGTTTAGGGTTTAGGGCCAAGATGGCTCAGGATATGGCTCCGGATCCATGCAACTTCCGCCACAAGTTCCGCATGCAACCTCGCTCGCTGCACCCGCCTCCCGCTCTGCACGGCACTCGTGCGGATGGTCGATGCAAGTTTCGCCCGTGCCAAGCACGCACCTGATCTGCAAGTATGCGAAGTTTTATGTTTAACCGGACGTCGAGCACGATATATCGCAAGCACTTGAAATCAAGTCGTGTTATAGTTTGCATTGACCTGAAGGGTCCAAGGACCCAAGCGGTATAGGGCTTTTGGTCCAAAACTTCATACTCTGAATGTTTGTTGTTTCTAAATCCCTACTATTTGGGTCCTTGGACCCTCCTCCTAACTTTCCTGGACCCCAAGAAGCCTAGATTTCTAGGGTTCCTTACCATGATTGCAAGAGACACTGACCTGGAGCTTCGGATTTAGGGTTTAGGGTTTAGGGTTTGGGTGGCTTTTGGTTAGCCGAGGGGTGCGTACCCGGCTTGCCCGGCTCCCACGACATACCCGCCGATGCAACTGACACCAAGATCGAGACAGGTGGGCTTGCAATGGGGTCTTTGAAAAAGCAAAAGTAGGTTAGGGAGGGTTGTGTAGTTGAGTTCCAGAAGCGTGCTATGGGATTTTACGCACTGCTTCTCTGGATACTTAGAACCCATAGCATCAAAATAGCTCAAAAAAGCTTATATAAGAGGGTCTTTGGGCCCAAAAGGCTTAACATATGAGTCCTTTGAGGGTACTTAAGGGTCATGCGCTCTCAGAAATTTATAAGACTTCTTAAGGTTTCTCAAAACAAAAGCTTCCGGGGTTCGGTACCTTCCCGAAGCCCTAAGCCCTACAGATCCTAAGCCCTAAACGGTTTAAGGGTTTTGGGGTTTTGGGTTTAGCCCTAAATCCTAAACCCTAGACCAGATAGAAGGAATTCTATAGAGACGAAGCATCGCAGTCATCTCATGCCACGGCTGCTCATTCAGGCTTCAGGGCTTTCCAAGAGCGCCCAGGAGCCCTTGAGTAGGGCTTCGGGGTTTAGGGTTTAGAGGTTTTAGGGCTTAGGGATTTTAGGGTTCAGGGGTTTAGGCGGTTTAGGGGTTAGGGTAGAAGATACGCTGATCTTAAGCCCTTTCGACTGGAGGCCCCTTCCTTAGTTAGGGGGGTTCTGGGGCTTTCTGCACTTCAGGAACCCTATGGTTTGGGGTTTAGGGTTTAGGGTTTAGGGTTTAGGGTTTAGGGTTTAGGGGGGCAAGGCCAAGAGGATCCAAGAAGTCTGAAAATCGCAGCTCTGCTGCTTAGGGTCTGGCGTTCAGGGTTTAGGGTACTTACTTGGAGGTCTGGGTCTCTATAGGTTGTGGCAGAAGGATCTTTCAAGACTGGGATCGCGAGGTTTGCGCCAAGGGATTATGGCTTTTGGAGATTTAGAGTTTCGGGGTTTCGGAGGTTCAGGGTTTAGGTGCCCTCGGGCTTTGGCACTTCAGGGGTTTAGGGTTTAGGGAATAGGAAGTTTTATAGAGCTTTAGGATTTCAGGGGTTAGGTTCCAGGGTTACTTGGTCCCTGGAGGCTGCCCGCTTGCCGGTCTCGCAGGCGCCTTGCTCAGTAGGGGGGTTCGAGTGCCTTCGGGCTTTCGGGGCTTTGGGTTTCGGATTTTGGCATCGATTTCGCAGTCCAGAAGCGGAGGTGTTTGATGGTTTTGGCAGGGAGACAGGCAGAGGCGGATATCCTAAAAACCTCCTCGTCGGAGGTTTTGATCTTGGCCTAAACACACGGGATGAAGACACCAGCCCCAACTCTTAGATACCTAAACCCTAAACCCTAAACCCTAAACCCTAAACCCTAAACCCTAAACCCTAAACCGAAACCAAACCCAACCTAGACCCTCGCCGTCAGCCCTAGATCCCAGGAGGTCTGAGAGTACGCTAAGCCCTGACTCAAACCTGAAACGTGTTCGGCCTAAGGCAACCATAGATTATAGCTCTCTCATAGTATATGATAGTAGGTTTTATGGTAGTTCATAATATTTATACTTATAATAGTATATGATAGTAGGTTTTATGGTAGATTATAGTATTTCTACTTATAATAGTATATGATAGTAGGTTTTATTGTAGATTATAGTTTTTATACTTATAATAGTATATGATAGCAGGCTTTATTGTAGATTATAGTATTTATACTTATAATAGTATATGATAGCAGGCTTTATTGTAGATTATAGTATTAGAACGCGACATCTCTCAGTCTACGGCCACAGCCCGACCAAGTGAGGCCTTGCAGCCAATGGCTGTCAGCATGCCGCAGATGTTGCCGTGGGTGGCGACCCGCTAGGCGCGTGTTCTTCTTTTTGAGGGGTCTGAGGCCAAAAGGTTCAGGTTCACCCGTTTGCATAAGGCTTCCGGATGTGGTGGGTGCTCGAACGTTTTCTCATTTATGTCATGTGATTCCGGCCCTTTGTTCTATTTTGGAAAAGTGTTTTCCATGCTTCCAGTAGTTGTAGTCGTAGTAGTAGTCGTCGTCGTCGTAGTAGTAGTAGCATAGTAGTAGTAGTAGTAGTAGTAGTAGTAGTAGTAGTAAGTAGTAGTAGTAGTAGTAGTAGTAGTAGTAGTAGTAGTAGTAGCAGCATAGTAGTAGTAGCATAGTAGTAGTAGCATAGTAGTAGTAGTAGTAGTAGTAGTAGTAGTAGTAGTAGTAGATGCTTCCGTCGCTGCTAGGTTTCAAGTTGAACATACTATGGGCTTCGTGGGAGCATCATGATTAACAAAAGATCGTGTCAAATACCCAAAAACATATTCAGATTGTAAAGCAACCCTGTTACTCCTGCAAGAAGCTCCAAAAGCTCACAAAACCTTTCCTCTGGTACAGCCCTTCACGTTGTTCTTTGTTCCTTTGTGGATGTGGGCACGCGCGGATTTGCAGCTTTGCCGGTTTGCGGCGGGCCCCCATTGCTGTGGGGGTCTGTGGACCCGACTTCATGGATCCCACGCTCGAAACTCCAAATTCCAATATGCATCCTACCACACTAAAACCATCGTATAAGGCTCTAGTAACTCTTTCGGGTTACTATACGTGTTAATGACGGTTGCTACTAGACTCTAGTAGCAACCGCCATTAACCCGTATGGTGACCCGAAAGACCCTGACTCCTGAAGATAGTCCAACAGTTGCCCTAACCTCCCTAACTCCCTGAACCCTGAAAGTTAATTCCATTTAGACCCTAAGCCCCAACTCCCTAAAACCCCAGCTGAACACCTAAACCCTAAACCCCTAAACCCTGAACCACTAAAATCCCTCAAGACCTAAACCCTAAACCCTAAACCCATTAAGAAATCTTTGCTCGGACTCTCGAAGGCCCCTCGGGCCGATTTTGCCCTCGCGCTGAGCACGGGGCCCCGCACAGAGCCGACCTGTGGACTCGACCAGTACTGGGTGTTCTTTTGGGAATCACTTTTAGGGTTCTATAGGAGAGTTTAGGGTTTAGGGTTTAGGGTTCAGGGTTTAGGGTTCAGGGTTTAGGGTTTAGGGTTTTAGGGTTCTAGAGGGCTCGACGCTATAGAGGGTTAATGGTTTAGGGCTTCATTGGGAATCAGTAGGGTTTCTTGCAGGGTTCCTTACTTTCAAGGGTGCTATAATTCTATAAGGCTTTAACTAGGGCCATGTACTAGGCTCAGACTATTATCGCAAGGCATTGATGTGGGGATAAGTGCAAAGGTGAGCTTTCCTAGAACCTGAACTTCCAAACTTCATAGTTCCTGTTGAAGGCTTGAGATGCAGCGTTCGACAGGGTTGTTCTAAAACTAGTCTTGCCTGAAAGCTGAGACATTGAGGCATGCAGCAGAACGCAAAGCCCCGAACCCTCGTATAATCTCGTACATAAATGGGGGCCGAGCCGACAGCAGCTCCTCTCAAGGCGCACAGGTTTTCCGTTTTGCTAAGAAGTACTATTCTTTGATCTGGTCTGTGTCCACAGCATACGGCGAATCTCGAAATCCGTGTCTTCAGCCAAGGTGATGCACACGTAGCTGAAGGATAGGGCGAAGGGGTTGGGTGTAGGATCGAAGGTTTATCGGTCGGTAACCATTTGAAACCATTGTGGTCGCCCATTAAATCACTTTTATAAAGCGCTTCTAGTAGCGATGCCGGCAAGATTCCAGCCGGCCGCTGGAGAGCTGGGGCATAGGGTGTACAGTTTTCAATAGAGCTGGTGTTCCTTGTGCCAGCATTCTCGGGCATAGGCTACGGCGTTGGTTGCATCACCTTGGAAAATACCGACACTTTGCACCTACGTCCTCGCAGTACTGGCGAGACGCTTTTTCAGGCGCCTATTTTAACAAACCTGGGCGGTAACCCTCTTCCCGCTCCCTTACCCTCAAAGGGCTCAGATTTTAAGGCTTTTGGCCCCCAAAACCCTATTTTCTGAGGCTTTTGAGCTATTTTGATGCTAGGGGATTTCAATCCTTCAAAGAATTCTGCGACCTCCAACTTAGGGAACGCCCACCCGGAATTGTCCATACGTAGCTCGAAGTCTTTGGCTTGCTGCTCTGTGCCTCCCGAATCTTTGCTGTGGCAGAACCTCCCTAAAACCTAAACCCAAAATTCTGACATCCTGGCATCGTTTCAAAGGCACTGGTAGCTATGCTAAAGCAGCCGCTGTGCATGCTCGGAATGTCCGAGTGCAGAAGCACATGTCTCTCCTAGTAGACTGGCTGCCGGCGAAGCACGGCAACGTCATCCGAGAGTTCTTAAATCGCTCCTCTCCTCTTGCAAAAAGCGCTGCAGTACAGTGAGCACAGGCCATGGCCTGCAGAGGTAGGGCTTATTTTTGCATAGATTATATAGAGAGCAGTCCCAAAGCAGAACCTCCGATAACGCCGTTAAAAGGGTACTATAAGGGCCTCATTATCTACCTATATCATTTTGGGGGTTCCTTATTATAATTGTCGCATAATGGGCCCCAAAACCCTATTCTAATTATGAAGGCCTAAACCCTAAACCCTAAACCCTAAACCCTAAACCTTAAACCCTAAACCCTAAACCCTAAACCAAACCCGCTATATTAAGCTGACAGTGCGGACTTCTGTGATTTAGGGTTCAGGATTCCTGGGTGCAGCATTGTGGGGATGGGTGTATCAAGAGACGGAGGGAATCAGGCCTTCGGGTTGTAGGCCTAGTGGCTTTAGGGATTAGGGTTTAGGGTTTAGGGTTCAGGGTTTAGGGTTTAGGGTTTAGGGTGGGGCATGCAAGCAGAAAAGTTTTAAAAGGCTGATGTCCGGCAAGTTAGAACATCATGGTCACCCCTGGCCCATTTCATGGCCGAAAGGCGGTACCCAAAGCCAAGCACCCTTGGCTTGCAATCCCGAAGCCCAAAGCCCCCGATGCTGAGGGCGCAATCTTCCCACATCTTCTGCGCCGCAGGCAGTGTCTTGGCTGAAACAGCATGCTGGTTCTGTGAGGTTCAAGGTCGGTTTAGGGTTCCGGGTTCTGAGGCTTCACTGGTGTGGGTACAAGCGCAGGGATGGAACTGCCGACGAGCCACAGAGCCACAATGCTATATCTGAACTCAACATGTCCCTAAGCCCGTATAAGCCCCAAAGATCCCAAATCCCCAAACCCGCAAGCTAAACCGGCACCGAGACGCCCGAAGCCCACTTTGCAGAAGAAGCCTTCTAACTTTCAACCTAAAGGAATTATTGTCATGAACTCACGAGCATCATCGGAGGGTGTCCACCATGGGTTTTCGTTTCCTTGGGGTGGACAATACAGCAGGCATGATGACACGAATGGGTTGTGATTCTGCGGTCTTTTATATGTCTCCTGCTGTCTGACCATGGCTCATGCATTCTAACAAAACAAACCGTAAACCCAGACCCTAAACCCAAGACCTTGTTCTGGTTACAAAGGGCTTAGGCTCGAAGTCCTGAGCCCCAGACCCTAAACCCTACACCCTAAACCCTATATCCCAAACCCGAACCCTAAACCCTGAAACCCTAAACCCCAAACCCTAAGCCCTTAAACCTGAAACCCTTGGTCCTGAAACTCGGAGGATCTCAGCCGTGTTGCCTTTTCCCTGAACCCTGAAAGCAGTGAACCCGCATATAGGGGCCTTAATAGTTAGAATGGGGTTTGGGGTATAGTATATTATAGACTGTAGTTATTTAAATTATAATAAGGAGCCCCCAAAACCCTATTCTAATTATTCAGGCCGCTACATTAAACCTTCTGAATGGTTCCTGCGCTTGAAAAAGTTTTTGGAGTCCTTCCTGCACGTGTCGCTTTCGAGGCAACTGCATCCTCGTCATCTCCGCGGGACCCCTGGAGTGGTTTACCCTAAGGGTCCATGTGCCCAAATATTATATACTTTGGCCCCAATGTACCTGTATAGGGACTACTTTAAGGCCAATGTACATAATATTTGAGTACATGGACCCTTAGGGTTAGGGTTTAGGGATCAATTGGGGTTTGCCTGCCCGAGGGAGTGCATGCAGCAGACACAACAGCTTTAGGTATCGCGATTAGGTTGAAGGGGTTCCCGAATATTCCATCTGAGAGAAAATGCCCTGAACCCGAAATGCTAAACCGTCAAGTCTAAAAACCTCATACGGAAATCCCTCGAAGAAGCCTTGAGCGTCAAGTTTCCCTGCGCATGCTTATCGCTTCCTCCAAGGTGTGTTGCGAAGTTGAGATGGGGAGTCTTACGTAAGCGTCTTCGCACTTCTGGCATCCCTCCGGCCCAGTGGCCACAATCCCCATAAACATCCATAAACTGTTCTGAATAATAGAAATGTAGGGGTCATAGTAACAACACGAATACGTCCGAATGAGAATAGTAGAAATCGTAATAACAATTCTTGTTTCTGTTATCACAGATTTCACACATGACAGAACATGAAGCATGCCCACTGCAGACTTCTGTCGCTTCTTGTAGAGAGGCGGTGATTTGTGGTTGCATGTGACTACGCAAGCTTTGTCAGAATTGTTTGCAGCAGCTTCGGTACGGTAGTAAGCGGAGGAGTGTCAACTGATCATAATGCGCATGCAGACAGTTGCGCACGTTTCGTGCCTGTTGTTCTCTGCTCGTACTGGTACACTGGCTGGACACCTTGCGGGCAAGGCTGACTCCACTTTGCACTTGTCTTTGTCCATGCTGTTGCACAGAGGACTGTTGGCTCGCCTTCCGTTATTTGTCAGCCGGCTGTGACAGCATTCGTGTGTTTAGGCTGTATCGTTTTGAAGGTTTGGTCAGGACGACAGAGCTAGAAGCCAAGCTCAGCATCCTCAAACACTGAGCCTTCGGAATTGACCCCGACCCACCCCCCTCGCCTAGCCTAAATCCACCGTACATCTAATCCCTGAGCCCAACCCACCATTGCCCAGCCAGCCAAGGCCACCAGAGCGGCCGGCACTGATTGCGAAGTTGCTCAGGCACCCCTGAAAAAACAAAACCCAAAAACCTAGCCTGAAATCCAGAAGTGTCTGTTGGACAGATGCGAAGAGAAGATTTATTGAATTATCGAAGCAGCACAAGCGAAACTAAGCAAAGCAAAGATTGCTTATTGCAGGAGGAAAGTCTAATGATGCTATTCAGTACATTAGCTGCAGTCTGCTACTGTTTCTTTAATTGACCGCCGCTACCACCACCACCACCACCACCGCCCACCGCCATCCACTACCCATACGACTGCCACGGCCACCGCCGAGTTATTTATTAAAGCAAGTACTCCTACGACCGTCCTCAGACCGTCCTCACGTCTTTATTTCCAGGGCAAGACAGCGGCTGAGCCCAGCCACGCCCTCAGAAGTCAGATTCCGACACGATAATGTAGGGGCCTTAATAACTACCTATACCATTTTGGGGGCTCCTTATTATGGTTACAGTACAACATAACCCACAACCCTACTCTATTTATTAAGGCACTTATATTAAGCCCTCTTGAATGGTAGCGTTTAGGGTCTCGGGAGCCCTGTTGTCGCTTATTGTTTGAAGGTTGGGGTCTGAGGGTGGGTTTTTGGGTACTTCAATTCAGAGAGGTCGTTTGTTCTACGTCGATGAGGTTCCTTACACTATCATGTGGCAGGAGCAATGATGCTTCCCGTGTTTTTTGCTGGCCTGGGAGCCGCCCCAAACCGATGATGATGATGATGATGATGATGCTGATGATGATGATGATGATGATGATGATGCCTGCCTTGCTTTGCATCCATGCCGCCCGGGAGAGCCCTGCTCGCGCCAATGGCGCCTCTCTTGCTTTGTATTTTTCGGTGGTGTAGAATCCCATGGCGCTTCTGAGCTTTTACTGCCTTGTCTCTGCGATGCTCATGGTGTTGCTTTGGCTTTGCTACCTGCCTAAACCTTAAACCCTAAACCCTAAAGCCTAAACCCTAAACCCTAAACCCTGCGCTACCTTGCTACCTTCAGGGATTGTTTGCTGCCTCGCCTGATGCTCGTGACGCTTCCCTTGCTTCGTGAAATTGGGAGGGGGGGGGCTTGATTCCATGATGCTCATACTTACATGTTATAGTAACTATTATAGTATATCATATTATACTAATACCAATACTAGTATGAATCTGCTCACGAGGCATCCGGCTGTTTGCTTTGCTGTGATGATAGCACTTCCGATTGCCTTGACCTTAGCAGCCGCCCGGCTCGACGATGTTAATGATGCTTTTGATTAGTTGCTGCCTGCAGCCCTGCTTCTGATGGTTTGCAGCATAGTGCATGATTCGGATTTTTAGGTTTAAGGTGGCATCTACATCCAATGATACCCACGGTGCTTCCGATTGCTTTTGCTGCGTTGCCGGCGGCGGCGATGATGCCGATGATGCTTCTCATTTGTGTTGCTTGGGTGCCGCACGATAATGATGCTCATGATGCTTCCAACTTGCTTTGCTTTGGTGCTGACCGCGGCAATGATTGCCATGAAGCTTTGCTTGGGTGCCGGCCAGGGCAATAGTGCTCATGATGCTTCCGGTTGTTTGCTTTGCTTTGGTGCCGCCTGCGGCAATGATGCTCATGATGCGTCCTATTGTTCGCTTTGCTCTGGTGCCGCCCGCGTCCATGATGCTAATGATGCTTCCGATCCTTTGGATTCTGTTGGTGCCGCCCGCAACAATGATGCTCATGATGCTTCCGATTCCTTGGATTCT